>CAMXCT020006601.1:0-10000 GCA_947184155.2 Cladocopium goreaui
TCTTCAACATATCTACATTAATATCTACGACGATCTACGATGGAGACTCCCTTCTCTCTTTTGACAAAGCGCTTGCTGTTCTCGGGTCAGTGGGCGCTGGTCCCAGTTCGAGGTTTGCAAGGATTTGTCCATCCAACGGCCAAGAGCCCAAGCTGCCTAGAATGAAACTTGGCGATTCTGAGGCATTGGCCACAAAATGCCACTAATTCAGGCATTTTTGGGATCTGAGCTTAACTCCTAAATTAGAGTGTCTCATCACTTTACAGCTTGATGCAGCATGTGGTAACTCGTAGTGAAACAACTTGCAAATCAGCTGGCAAAATCAGACCATGGAGTCGAGTTGCGACTGCTTGAAGACCAGGCTGATTGCCCAAACCCCAATCAAGTCGCTGCAAATCCAACCAGTTTGACTGATCAACTCCTTGCGTCAGGCAAATTCTTCGGGACAGGCAGGCCCCTTCAAGTCCAACATGTTTCTTTGCTAATTGTGCTTTGTATGCCGAGAGATACAACGAGATTGAAAGACATTGAACAATTGAACAACCCAGGCCTGGTAACAAGCCGACCTCTTCGAGTCTTCGCGAATCCTCCTTTGGGCTGAAGACCAGGACTTCGTGCTTGCCCGTCAACAACTTCCGGCACCAATCCAGTGTTGACTCACAGGGCGGCTGCACCATGTCGATCAAAAAGACCTAAAGCAAGCTGCAGCCAGCTGTTTTGATATATTATATAACTATAACTTTATTACATAACTATCATTGCCAAACTGATGAGGTCTGAGACTTGTGGACGCTGCCTGTGTCATCTGTGTCTTCCAAACATTTGCAAGAGTGCGTAATTGGAGTCATGGTCAAACAATCACAATATATTATCATATATTATCTATAATCATCAATCATCTAAGCAGTATTAACTCAAACTGTGCTAACAAACATAAGCACAGCATGCCATAGCACTGTTGGAGGCTGCTTTCGGACAGAGAGTGCCAGCTGCAGAAGCGACAGCGGCCTAGGGTCCTGCCATTCCTGAGACTCTGAAGAGCAGAGCAGCACATTTCATCCATTAAAAGAAACGGCCTATACTACACATGAAAGATCGCGGAAATAAGCGTCTGGCTGCATCCACTGCAACACGCAGCTCTCGACTCTTCAAAGCTTCAGCAGCGTGCTGAGCCAGAATGGATCCGCCTGATGGCTGGGCCGATTTTATCTGCAAATCTGATGTTTTTTTTGACCATGTCCGGCAAACCCTAAACTCCCCACCACCACAGATCAAGTTATATAAGTTGTAAGCCATGGAATTTGTATATTTTTGAGTTCATTGCCAAAGGCGAGGCGGACGCTACCTTGTTCTCCATTTCCTGAACTTGATTTGATCACTAATCTCGTGTTCCAAGGTCGTACCTATGGCTTTAATGTGTATATACGTGTCTTTTCCAAGTATTCAATTTTGATCTACTCCCATCGAACCTCATTCGTGTACATGTGTGAACATGAACACTGCTACTCATATGCAAATATAGTTATATATATAAATATATACGTGTGATAATAATTGATAATATATATATATGTATGATTATGTATGTATGTATGTATGTATGTATGTATGTATGTATGTATGTATGTACAGTATGTATGTACAGTATGTATGTATGTATGTATGTATGTATTTATGTATGTATGTATGTATGTATGTATGTACAGTATGTATGTATGTATGTATGGATGGATGGATGGATGGATGGATGTATGTATGTACAGTATGTATGTATGTATGTATGTATGTATGTATGTATGTATGTATGTATGTATGTATGTATGTATGTATGTATGTATGTATGTGCAGTATGTATGTATGTATGTATGTATGTATGCATGTATGCATGTATGCATGTATGCATGTATGCATGTATGCATGTATGTCTATGTGTCTATGTATGTATGTATGTATGTATGGATGTATGGATGTATGGATGTATGGATGTATGGATGTATGGATGTATGGATGTATGGATGTATGGATGTATGGATGTATGGATGTATGGATGTATGGATGTATGGATGTATGTATGTATGTATGTATGTATGTAATATATATATATATATAATTAAATAACAATGTAATAATATATATATATATGAATTATGATAATGTACATTAACATATTTTAACATAGCTAGTGCCAGTCGAGTGCCATAATGCAAAGCACCAGCAGCTGCGCACTCACTCTAAACTCCAATTGCTCGTCTGCTCTCCGGCCTTTCTCAGCATCAACCCAATGAATTTCTTCCTGCATGGGTGTAAGCAAAGGCAAGCGCAAACCACCGACAGATGCGCCAACTCTGGCGTCTTCCGTCGGCTTATTCATGGCGAAGCAACGATATGAGGGTGATGGCTCAAGGATCTTGAATTTTGAACAACTACTGGGAACGTTGTGAGATGTGCTGTTCTCACTACAACTCCAATACGCTTTCGCAAATCCAACGACAGAAAATCATAGTCAGTCAAAAAATAGAAGAAGCATACACTAAATCTATCCTGGATTCGGAGATGTGTTTTGGTTTGTCTCCCTCAGCTTCTGTAAGATCAATGCATTGCTCAGGCTACTTGCTGGGCAAGCTCCTAAGAAGTATACTGATGTATACTGTATGTCTGGCCTTTCAAGTCGGCTGTGCTTGTGCCAAGAATTGCCAAGCATTGTTTTCCTGGACAAGTCCTCCAAAGCAGCTGGCGATCATTCAAAGGGGTGCCCAAATTGTGCTTGTCAGTCGCACTTGTTGCACTTGTTCGACTCCCTGATGCTCGTGAAGTGGTGCCAGCATGTGCCAGCATCGAACATACTTTTTGTGTCGTCGGCTCTAAGGCATTGACTGTACAAGCGATCAATAGATATCAATATATATATATATATATCAATGATATCAATGGTAGATTGGCCAATCTGGCCCCCATGTGAAGGATAGATCGGATAACAGCTAGCAACAATCACAGCCGTCAATGCCCTTCAGGCACTTCAGGCATGGTCCATGGCAAATTTCGAGAGCTCTTGTCCCAGCATCGCAGACTTTAGCCGCCGGTCCCGCTCTTTGTCTCTTGAGCTCTTGCGTTTGGATTCGGCGAAGTTCTGAGTCTCTTCTGGCTTGGTTAGCCTCTGCCACCTCTTTTGCCGTGCATCGGTTCCAGGATCTCGTGAGGAATCCGCCCCATGCTTTTTATTGTGCCTCGCACTGCGGCTGAGATGCGACTTTGAATATCCCCCGTTCTTGTCCCGCAGCTGCCACTCTTCTTCCTCTTCCAGGTACTCCGCATAGTCTCCATCAGACTCATCTGAGCACCAGCAATCAAAATGATCAAAATAGTAGAACAACTGTTGGTTGTTTTCATAGTCACAGCCGTATTTGGCAAAGAACCTGGCCATCGTTTCCAAGACTTGCTTCTCTTTTTCCTTCTGCTGGGCAAGAATCAGTGCAACCAATGCATTAACTCCAAAGGGCTCAAGAGAGATGAGACTTTCCACCGCTGCTTGACGCACCTGCCACTTGCGGCTGCGCAACCCGTCTTCCACCATAGGGTGAAGCAAGTCAAAGACCGCCTCTAGCTGGAAACGTGCAGGCCGTCCGTCCTGGGTCTGAAGATGTTGCCATTCACAGAACCTCCGCCGCAAGAACTGCACCATCGACACTGACACTTCGCACGTTGCAGCTTCAACTGAAGAGTCCGGATCATCCAGACCTTCCTGCCATCCGGCCCATTTCGGCCAGGAGGCGTCCAACTTTCTGGCAATGTCCCTACAAGCCTCTACAATGCCGGCATCTTCTGCCAGCTCTGCTTCCAAATTGATGCGCTCACCAAAACTGAGGAATTGGAGAATCAATTCGTCCCTCAAAACTAATACGGGCTGGCTTCCATCTTCAGCTGAGAATACGGGGATACGACTCACCAAGAACGAAGCAGCGGTCTTTCGGATATCCGCAGATGGATCGAAAAACGCTTCACAAATCAAGGGCAAACTAAAGCGGTTGCGCTGAAGCTCTTCTGGGGGAGTTGCTGGGTTGTCTTTGTCCTCCAGCAATCCGATGATGGATTTCATCGCAGTCAGGCGGGTGCTAGGCAATTCCGACATAAAGAAAGCCGCTATGGCCTTCTTCGCCCTTGACATGATGGAAACATGCCCAAAGCGCCCGAGTGGCAGGCATGTAAATGCCAAAATGTCAGCAGCATAAGCCGCACCTGCCTCTTCTAACCACGAAAGTGCCTCAGCAGCTGCTGCACGAATTCCCCGCTCCTCATTCTGTAAGATTTTCGCAATTGCAGCAGCATGAGGGGCAGCAACTCGGCCCATCCATGAGAGCTGGCTTAGTGCAGCAACTTTCACTGAGCTGTCCTCGTGCTCCAAGCACTGTGCTACTGCTGCTGCAAGAGCATGTGTTGCTGTTGTGGATTCTGCCAGCTTCAACTTTTCCACAATTTCCTCTGGCTTCTGTGGCCAACTGTTCACGACAGTGATAATGCTTCCATCCTCGAGCCGAAGTTCGGCCAAGTAGTGCTTGCTGTAAATCTCCCTGCCTTCACAGATCAGTCTCTGTACAACTCTGGGGATCTTCAGCGCTCTCTCAATGGCTACATGCAATTGATCCACACGCCCAGATGCCAATGCTGCAATGGTGCAACTTTGGCCTGACGGTGTGGACACTGTGAGGGACACACGGCCAGGCAAGGGAGAGGCCATCAGCAGCCAAGGAAAGTTTGCAAAGCTCCAAACTCCAAACGCGTTTGAGCCTGTTTCTCGTCTGCGTTGGCTGAAGAGGTTGAAAGTATCTGAAACTCAAACATTTGCCAGTGACCATCGCTCATTTCGACTAACTGGGCCCATATTCACATGAAGTAAGACCCATGCAATGGATGTTTCTAATTGATTTAAATCTTGTCATGTTACTTTTTAAGTCAGTGTGGTTCGGAGATGGCCAACGGCTTGACCAATGTTGACCAAACATGTACACGACGATACACTACGTCACTACGATGCTCCAGACTGTTGTGGGCACGAACTGTGACGCCGGTGGAAAACATGCCTGACTTTGCAGGACGCTATCGGTCCAATCGGCTCCTTTGTGAGTTCTTCGATTCTTAAAAACATAGCAGTGATTGCTATCACCCTTCAGTTGTCCTTCTCACCTTTGGAGAAAGCTACCAAAAAGCTCTGCATTTTCCTCAGCTCTGTAGAGTTCAAAATCATTCATACATCACTCATGTGGGTGCAGCTGAGTTGCTTTCTTGAGTTACTTGCATGTGTAGTCCAACCACAATTCGGGAAGAAAAAACATCCAAAAGCCCAAGGCTCTCTGACAAAATACTCAGACATTGCAGCCAATAGATTAATTTGTGGATGGGTCAGTGCCTTAGCAAGCGACATGCTGACCAGCGACCCCAAAGTCTATCCATGTCTCTGCTGACCTGCACATTTTTTTGCATGAACAGTCAAGGCGTGGACAGTTCCTGAGCCTGCATTCTGGAACACTATTCTGTAGTGCGGGAAGCGCTTGAACTCAGAAGTAAAAAACCTGAGCTGTTCGTGCTATTCCTTCACTGAGCAGCTGCGAAAAGAGTTGCCTCATGCTGGCAAGTCACGCATGAAGATTGTCGGATGTGTCCTTGGGAAGCTTGCTTTCGAAGTCCCTGCATTTCTCATTGTACACTACCAGCCTCAGTGATTCTCAGGGATGCTGCCAGCAATGGCAGTTGTGAGACATTGAGCAAACCGCGGATGGTTCGGGGCAAAAGGGGCCAGTTTATTACCCTGACTTGCTAGGAAAAGTGATGGGCCATTGACATCCATTGACATCATCTTGGAACTTGGAACGGCATCAGAAAAGACGGGGAACCTGGCTGCACAGTCCAAACTTGACAACAAGCCAATTCTGGATTACCATGGATTTCCAACAGGTTATACAGGTTCCCTTTCGAAGCAGTGCGGCTAACCCAAGTGCGCATCAAGAGGCAACTGCACACCGTAGCCGCCCTCAATACCCCACCAACCTCGAAAACAAAGCCAACTCAAAAGAAATGCTGCCTACCTACTTTAAAAACGCAGTATGCATGGTATGTTGCAACCAGAAACGATCATACAACGTAACATCATACAACGCTCATCCTTGTGCCAACTTCAGCAACACACACTTTAAACCTCGGTGGAATGCTGAGGTGCTGTTTGGGAGAACTTTGAGTTTGCGCTTTGCCAGCGCCGGCTTCCCTTGTCTCTTCAAGGATTGCGGTTGGCAAAGCAAAGGCAAGAGTTCATCCTTGCTGAAGACCTGCACGTGAGAATTGCAAGATTTTGTTCCTGATAAAAAACGCCTTCGTAACGACTTGAACGCAGCATCACAGAGTCTCATGAGGTGTCATGCATCAGCCACAGCCTGATTGCGCGTCAGGAACTCACCAATGTCATCCTCCAGGATGAAAAAATCTTTGCAAGGTTTAACGTCTTTGATCAGAACTAACACTTGTCCACATGCCTACCATTGCCTACCCATGCACTACAAGTACACCGCTGACTCCTTGTCCCAAAAACCAAAGTTTGCTTGAAATTGGTTCTCCAAGCGCTTGGCCACGTCAGGACTCAGGGATGGAACTTTACCTTGTGGCTTGATGCTTCGATAGTGGTTATGCTCGAAAGGCATCGAAAGGCTTCATTGTGACACAGGATGACACAGGGATCCATGCTGTGTCACCTTGCCTGAGCATCTCCATCATCTCCACTTCCATATCTCTGCACTTGGACACCCAAATCACCCAGTAGTGTAAACTGAGGTGCAAAACTCTACATCATCGGGAAGTGCAGAGCCGGTACTCACAACCTGCGGTATACGGTAGTGACATGTAACCACTAGACTGACAGCATCTGATGTGCTAATCAAGTCAGGTAAAGCATGCCATGATTGATCTGGGTGGAGAATCGGCATTTCTTGGCCAAGGATCCAAAACAATTCGTCTTGCCCCTCTCTGCAGCATAGCCAGGAGACCACTGTTGTCCTGAGCAAAACTCAATGCACAATCATTGCTGATGAGTATTCATGATAGGTTTGCGTTGCGCTCTTCTTAAGCTTGGATATTTTTGGATTGAAATTCCGGTGCGGTTCTTTGAAGTGGCGATGCTTGTTGTGGTGATTGAAAATCCCGCTGCGCTTTTCTCCTTTCTTTTTACAAAGATTTGTGATGGAAGTTGAATTGGGGTTGGAACCCCTGATGCTGATGCATGACACCTGGCAGATTTGACTTCGTTCTTCCGACCTCGACATGGCTCAAGAAAAGTGCCTTGCAGCGTGCCCGGGTTTGCTGCTTGGCGATGCTTGGCGTAACTCAGGTTATTGTGAGCCCAAGGTGAACTTTTGGAGCTGTTTGAATGATGATGTCGTTGCCTCTTTATCCGGCCCCGAAATTCGAGGTCGAGAGGGGAAAACGGACATCGAGGAGCAACCCAAAGTGAAGATCAAGCTCGTGGTCTTCCCCCTCGATGGAATGATGTTCGAGGCCGCTTTGAAATTGGTGTAGATGACAGAAGACTGGATGCGCTGATCGAAGAAGACAGGGTCAGAGCTTCGTCGGCCTGTTTGGCCTGAAGTCAGACGCCTGACTTTGAATGAGCCTGAAAGTCGCAGCCAAGCCAGCCAGCTGTTGGTCATGGACAGGCCGGTGGATCTTTTCTGCGGCGTTGCATAGCTTTGACTGACCCTCGAGCTGGTGCGATGGGTTTGGGGCAGCTACAAGATCCGCTTCGGCAATCTTTTTGAATATTACAGCATGCTCTAGGCCGTCAGCTCCAGAGCAATGTCCACTTGGTCCACTCCTTCACGACGATCAAGCAACCCAACGACATCAGCATCAGCAGGTGAGAGGGAGGATACTACACCCATGGTGATGGAGTTGCAACGCCACCATCTCCCCATGATGGCATATCGCAAACAATGCAGACAGGGGTGGCGATTGAACGTCTTCTTCCTGATGATCTTCGCGGAGCCGGCCAAGGGGATCCGCCTGAAGCCACTGTGGAAAGTGGCGATGGAAGTTTCGAGCTTGTGGAAGGCGATATGGTCGACGTGTGAGTGCGAATCGCACCAGGGGCAGTGTGGTGATGAAAATCCCGCTGCGCTTTTCTCCTTTCTTTTTTCAAAGATTTGTGATGGAAGTTGAATTGGGGTTGGAACCCCTGATACTGATGCATGACACCTGGCAGATTTGACTTCGTTCTTCCGACCTCGACATGGCTCAAGAAAAGTGCCTTGCAGCGTGCCCGGGTTTGCTGCTTGGCGATGCTTGGCGTAACTCAGGTTATTGTGAGCCCAAGGTGAACTTTTGGAGCTGTTTGAATGATGATGTCGTTGCCTCTTTATCCGGCCCCGAAATTCGAGGTCGAGAGGGGAAAACGGACATCGAGGAGCAACCCAAAGTGAAGATCAAGCTCGTGGTCTTCCCCCTCGATGGAATGATGTTCGAGGCCGCTTGGAAATTGGTGTAGCTGACAGAAGACTGGATGCGCTGATCGAAGAAGACAGGGTCAGAGCTTCGTCAATGCCTGTTTGGCCTGAAGTCAGACGCCTGACTTTGAATGAGCCTGAAAGTCGCAGCCAAGCCAGCCAGCTGTTGGTCATGGACAGGCCGGTGGATCTTTTCTGCGGCGTTGCATAGCTTTGACTGACCCTCGAGCTGGTGCGATGGGTTTGGGGCAGCTACAAGATCCGCTTCGGCAATCTTTTTGAATATTACAGCATGCTCTAGGCCGTCAGCTCCAGAGCAATGTCCACTTGGTCCACTCCTTCACGATCAAGCAACCCAACGACATCAGCATCAGCAGGTGAGAGGGAGGATACTACACCCATGGTGATGGAGTTGCAACGCCACCATCTCCCCATGATGGCATATCGCAAACAATGCAGACAGGGGTGGCGATTGAACGTCTTCTTCCTGATGATCTTCGCGGAGCCGGCCAAGGGGATCCGCCTGAAGCCACTGTGGAAAGTGGCGATGGAAGTTTCGAGCTTGTGGAAGGCGATATGGTCGACGTGTGAGTGCGAATCGCACCAGGGGCAGTGTGGTGATGAAAATCCCGCTGCGCTTTTCTCCTTTCTTTTTTCAAAGATTTGTGATGGAAGTTGAATTGGGGTTGGAACCCCTGATACTGATGCATGACACCTGGCAGATTTGACTTCGTTCTTCCGACCTCGACATGGCTCAAGAAAAGTGCCTTGCAGCGTGCCCGGGTTTGCTGCTTGGCGTAGGCAGCTCACTTTAAAATCATTGGATTTCCATGGCGAAGTGCCTCAGAGATCTATCAGAGATCTATGCCAATACTGGCGCCAAGTGATGCCAAGTGTCGATGTTTCCACCATCACCGAGGAGGTATGTGCCTCTGTTCGCCACCGATTCCAGCAGAAAAGCTGCTGCCCAGTTCATCCCTCCCTTGCCGCCCTTGCATCCCAGCTGCCCTTGACTGCTTGCAACAGCAACATGTTTTAAGGCGCGAACTCGTGCTCTCTGCCTCAAACTGTGGAGATGGAATGGCCCAGTAATCTGACCTGCAAGTCTGATGGAACATGAATACCATATGAATTTGAACACAATATGAATTTCATATGAATTTCAAATGAATTTCATATGAATACCTGAATACCATGGAAGACGGGCTCGCGAACAGCATGTTGCAATGTGTCATGACCTGGAAGGAAAACAAGACTCGGCAATCTATGCAACCATGCCTTGGGCTAAGCTTTGCAGGATTCAAGCTGCCATGGAAAGGGCCGTGTAGAGGCCTCCCAAATTTCAGAGCATCAGAGCAAAACAAGTACAAACTACAAACGTGCTAATTCGTGCTACATTGCGCTCATCTTGTGCTTTCTGACAGCTTTGCGGTGATGTTTCTGTCTCCCATTGAAGGCACTCAGAAGGTCTCAGAGCAGCACGGAGGACACCCCTGCACTGCTCACGCCCACTGCCTGCATTT
>CAMXCT020006601.1:15612-28112 GCA_947184155.2 Cladocopium goreaui
TTCCTTCCTTCCCATCTCCGTCCCATCTCCGTCCAACACTCCGTATCGCTCCCTCGCGGCAAGTGCAACTAAACGAGAACCCAAGCATCGGAGATGCTTTTGGGAAAAGTCATTCGGAAAAACCATCCCCAGTTGCCACATGTTCCCACAATGTTCATCCTCTTCAGGTCCACAAAATACTGCGAGAACATCTCGAGGTGTTGGTTTCAAACATTTTTCCATAGTTGTGAGGCGACTTGCAGAAATTCATCGTATTTTCTCAACTTCTCAACCAGTTGACATCTTAATGTAATCGAATGACATCCCCTTGTTCGGCAGCATTCTCGGAAGATATTCGTATGTAACACGCTTCCAGGGCCCCAGGCTGGCCACCAACTCGAAGAGGCTGGAACTGCAAAAGAACTTTGGCCAAAATATGTCAGCATATTTTGCTTGCAAGGCATGAATGGCATGAAACAATCCAGAGGATTTCTTCGGAAGGCAAGCTCATCAACCATAGTCGGGTTCCAAAAGTTTTAGATCTCTTTATCTTTAGCCTTCTCTTCTTTGCATATAGTGTGCGGTCATTGCCCCTTTGCTTACGTTTTCAAATTTCCAAAACCGAGCAGACTGAGCAAATCATCCTCTTTTTGTGTGCTTTGAATTTGTCTTGACGACTTTCCGTGTCAGGGGTATTTTGTTTAGTTTAAAGTCTATAGTTTTGTTCGGTCATAGTTTCCACAAAGGAACACTGTTGCGAAACCTCACCTTTCCTAAGGGGGCACTGGCTCAGGTATTCTGCGCTGCTACGACGCAATATGACGCAATGCTAATTCACACTGAGCTCCCAAACCTTGCCTTGTCGGAGTCAATCTGTTTCCCCTTCCTTGGTGCTGTTCGATTCAGAATTTTCACTGCCAAATAGGGATCTAAATATTTCCACTATAATCCTTCCATTTCATGCTTGCCCTGGGATCTTTCCTATCTTTCCGTTCATGGACCATGGACGTGCAATCTTTCCCTCTGATTTCCAACTCCCCATCTCATCCAGCGGTGTGAGTTCTTCATTTTCGTCAAAGATAAACTCGCATTGTGAAGCGAACTTCTTCGCAGCAGGTGGGACAAACAACAGAATTGGCCCTGCTGACTCGTGCCAGATGATCATAGCATGCTCTGCACACACAGACATGTCCACAAGGAACAAACGCCTCGGATTTCTTTGAATCCCGGCAAATCACGCATTGTGACTCGCTCTGGGTCTGGATCAACTCACCCTTCAAGCGAACAATGTCCTTGGCCAAAACCTCATTCATAGCTGCTTGCTCGTTGATTGTGTTGATCAGCATGTGGGAATTGTGTTCGATTGTAGCGGCAACTTCGATGCTTTTGCTTGCCTGACAGCGTGCCAGTGGAGGTCCAAGACAATCCAACACATATCATTAAGGCATATATGAGTCTCATCGACGCGGTGCATCTTACATTGCTATATTGAAAACACCCTCAGCCAAAAAATCCGATACTAATTGGGCAGGCCCCCCAAACAATAACCACAACAATAACCACCCCTTTGCTCCCCACCTTTACTAAGCAACATGGAGATCCTAGATTGTTGAAGTTTAGTGTAATACTCAGCAAAGCGGGGGGCCTTTGTTTTGTGCAAGCTCTTAGGCCTGAGGTATATGATAAATTATTAGTGTTACACGTGCAACTTCGCTCCGATCCGATCTTCGCTTTCATCTTTGGGGTCTGCGCCTATATACCGTTTACATCTGACCAGCGTCTTGCGTGGCCTTACTACATTTGCACTCTGAAGCGCTGGGCAATTGGCTTGCTGAAAACAATCGCCAGTGGTTGCGGCATGCAACTTTTCGGGCACATAGTTGATGCCTCTCCAAATTTCAGCAATTTCTACGCGGCCTATCAGCAAATCAATTTGCACTCATGGGAAACTTCTGCTTCGCCGAAGTCTCCTGCTTCGCCTTCTCAATCTCTCTGTCTCGTTCTTGAATCTGTCGCCGAAGTTCTCGGCTGGCTGCTTCGCGTGCCAATCTTTCAAGACTGACTGGATCAGGCTGATCCTCATTCTGTGTGCACCACTAGTAATGATCACAAGAATCACGGCAAAGACCATGAAATAGTCATCGGATGTCTTGGAATCTTGAGCTCTCTCCAGTGGAAGCCCACTGAGAAGCAAAAGCAGTGGAAAAAAATCCGCCACCAGAGATTGTGCTTGTTGGAATGCTTCTCCTGCTCAAACTGCTTGATTCAAGGTTCGATCATCGGTTTCCAAGTCTTCCTCCAAAATCTCATACTTCGCCGGAAGTCGCTTCATCTGCGAATGGTGCTTTTCTTCGTTCTCAACCTGAAAAATGCCAATAGTGAGGATGGTCATCAGCTGTCGTGAGAGCATTGGTTTTGTCAAAGCATCCGCTGCCATGGCTGGAACCAAAATCATCCATCTGATCCGTCCAGAGAGTCTGGATTCACGCAAACTCAGGATGTAGATCCGTTGGGCTTTGTCTTGGGGCAATGCCTTGCTTTCCGTCACCAACTGGAAAACATCATTGCCATAGCCATTGTCATCCACAGGCAATTGAGGATTGCCTGCTTCCTGAATTGCACCGAACTGTTGCAACGTCTGCGCAGCACTCGCTGATACGAACCCTCACCAAAAGTTGCAGCAAGTGTTTCTGCATGGCTTGAATAACAAAACCTTTCCGCTTTCGCTCCATGGCTTCACACAATGTGAGCCTTGCCACCATGCTTCTTCGCAAACTCATCATCGCATTCCGTCTCATATTCACCTGGTTGCGGAGCCATCTTCATGTCTTCCATCAGCATGATGAGGACGCCTTCATGAGCACAGGCCTTGTCCTTCGTAAGGGAGCTTGAGCCATATGAGCAAGCCAAACGTAGGCCTCGTTCTAGTCGCAGCTTGCGGTCTTTATAGTCCTTGTTCTGAGATCGGTGAAGGACTTGGTTCGCTCGAAGATGTTTGATCTCGGCCACTATACTATGATGTATGATGCCAAGCGCCATACATCAGCAGCCAAATCAAATCTAATCGCCGTTAACCAGAGAACAGCACCCAAAAGTGCCTCTTCGCTGTTGAGCTTGTCATCGTCTTTCCTGCCATCAGCAATCTTTGCTGGTTTGACCCTGCCACAAAATTCACTTTGAACCATGCGTTGTCCATCAGGGATACACTCATAGGTGGCCCCGCAGTGGTCGAAGGGCAACTGCTGTCTTGAGAGAACTTGTTGACAAAGGCATTGTAGCGCTCATCGAGCCATTTCTGAGGTCCAGCAATTGCCATGTCCTCAACGTGCACAGGCGGCCAAAATGGTGCCATCTGGTTTCCGCCATCGCCACTTGTTCTCATCCATGATGCTTGAGACATTCTGCCAAGCACAGCTGCCAGGCCAAAGGTGCATCATTCAGTCCATGTTGAGATGGGTCGTTTAACTTGAACTCATCAGACATGTTGGCCAAATGTCGCCAAACGTTCATGGGCGGTATGATGATGACCGTCCTTGATGGGCTGTGAATGCCCCTGTCCAGCAGCATCTTTTGAACTTGCTTTTAAGAGTTCAGACCCTTCAAAAGCGCACCAGCATTGTCCCACGATTCGACTGTAAAATCAAATGCTGCTGCAGTTGAGAGCAAAAATCTTTGAGACGAACGTGTGGCAGTTGTTGAGCGAGTCGTGAGCAAATCTTTCCTGACGATCCAAACAGCCTCTCGCACACAAGCAAATTTCACCTTCCGCCCACCATTGCTGAGCTTCATGTGCGCATCCATTTGGCATCAATGATGATGGCATCTTCACTAAAGGATTCACGATGACACTTCTTGAAAGCACCTTCTTGGCTGGAAGGTGCTCGAGCTCAATCTTGTCAGCTTCTTCCACCTGAGGCCAAACAGAACACGCATCTTCTTCTGAAATGTCATCATGCTCGGTGTCAACCTTCCATCTGATGCGCGTAAGCCCACATGCAAACTGGAATCTGGAATCGAAACTTGCGCCGATGTGAAAGAGATATGCTGTGTTCGGCTGAGCTGGTGCTGCGTTGGTGGAGTTATTGACGACATACTCAGCCACTTCAAAATTGTGTGCCAAAGCTGTCTGGAAGCTCACACTTGTGGGTTCATCTCCGATCCAACATGTAGCGCCTCATAGTACACAGAATGCGTCGCCCGGTGGTCTAGTCTGACCTTCTTCTTCTCCCGGCGGGATGACAACCCGCGTCTCTGGGCCATCTCTTTTGGTCCACGTTGTTCAGCATCATCAGCAGTCTGGTTCTCATCGACAGACATGTCGCCGCTGTTGGAATGAGGTGGATCTTGAAGCATTGGTGCAGCTGGTTGGCTTCGTTTCATCTCAGGCTTGGTGTCCTCCTCTTGGCTGACCACATGGCAAAAAAACATAAATCATGCAGATGTCTTCCATCCCTGAAAACTTCATGATGTCAAACAAGGCATCTTCAGCTGCTGTCAGACGCAAGTTGTCGCTCTGGTTGAGGAAGGTCTGCGGGTGAGGCCGAATGTGCCTGATCGCAACAAGGCATGATCGACCGTGATATTGGTTCACAGCTGTGCCCTCATCAACGTCCAATCTCAAAAGAAGTGCAAGGCCGCGCCATCCAACATCTCCTTGAACTTCAGGATAGAATTGAACTTCTGTTGTTCCAGGCACCAAGTGTCCAACCGATTTGAACCGGTTCGAATTGCTCTGGCTGTTCTGTCGTCCACGGTGGCCTGTTGCACTGCAGAAAGAGACATCTGTCGGATGCAAACTGCACGTTCAAAAACTGTGAGATCGGCCTGCAAGGCTCCAGCTGTGGCCATGATGCCCTTGGGAAGATTTCCAAAACCTGGCATCGCAGGTGTCACCCCACCGTAGTTCAAAGAGGAGTTCTGAGCCATTGCTGCCACCATGCCGATGTCAGCAGCCTCACAGGAAATACCTTGCCCGTCGGGCTCAGCCTTCAACCTCAACATGGTCGATTTTGTCAAGCCGATGTGTCTCTCGACCAGGCCTGTGCCAGTGTCTGTGATGCTGCTGCTTCTCCCTTCGCCCTTTTCTCAATGTTCAAACGTTCGAACTCTGCTCCAGTTTCATGACCAAAGAACCGCGGCCAGCCATGAAGCACATTCTGTTGGAATTCTTCGGCTTCTCCTGGGTCTGCTGCCGCTGCAACTTTGTAGCGACTTGCTTCGTGCAGCATGAGCAAAAACCACTGCATGGCCCCAAATCATGAACAAATCTGCTCGAACACATTGGTTGAAGGTGCCAGCGTTGTGGGGCTTCAGCTGAGGACGATTGGGCAGCCGAACATCTCGTCGACAAATCTGGCACTTCACTGCAGAGCCCACAAGGTCTAAAACGGCAACGGGCATTCCTGCCTTGGCAAGGAGGTTCTTTAGGTCTGCCAGCGGTGCATGCCAGTATTTTGCATGCAGACCTGCCAGCAGCCTTTCTGCTGTTTGTGGCTTGTCCAGGGTAAGTTGTGGAAGCCGTTGGAAAATTTTGCGAAAATCATACAGCGCCTTGAGAGCCGCAATTTCTCATCGTTGGAAGGTCTCTTCTTCCTCATAGCCTGGCCCATCAGCCTTTTCACCATGGGCATCTACAAGTCGCAGTTGGTTTTTAATTTGTGTGCATCATGTGGTTGTAAGGAATCGGGTTGTGGTGGAAATGAATCAGGGTCTTGTGGTACTGAATCAGGTTGTGATGGTTGTGAGTCATTCGGTTGTGAGTCATTCTGTTAGGAAAAAGAATCATGTGGATGTCCCTCTGAATCCGGGTATTGACGTTGTGGAACATGCTGTGAAAGTTCTTTATAATCCTGTGATCGTCGCAGTGTTGATGACGATGATGATGATGATGATGATGATGGACCGCTGGAAATTGGTTGATGCTCTACTGGCGTTCCAGGAACTGGCATTGGTGCTGATGATGACTTCAAAGTTGAACGTGTTTTTGGTGATGGCTTGGCAACTGAATCAGACAGCTTGTCCTCCTCTTCTCCAAAAGCTTTTCCGGAGAGAGTGATCTGCCAGTCTTCTATGCCGGTCTTTGCTTCATTCTGTGAGTGGCTGCATGTCGTCCATGGTCCAGCCTTTCACGTTGCCACGGATCAGGATCCTCAAAGGTGCCGTGTGCTTGGACAGCTGTGGCTCAGGTGATGCTATTCTTGATGAGCAAGGAGGTCATGAACTTCCTTGACGAAAACAAGATTCTTCGAGTTGCTGCATGGCCGAGAAGTCTTCACTATGTTTGGCACAGTCATCTATACAAGTGTCAAGTGCCAATTGGGGCGATCATGCCCACCAGGAGTTGAACATTCACTACTTCCTGGAGAATGTCGCCATGCAGTCTATCCCACCGCAGATGGAAAAAGACCCAAAAAGGTAGATCCAGTCAGTCAAAGAATGGAAGAAAGAAGCCAAGAAGAATCCCATGGGTGAGGTTGTCTTGTCACGGTCGCAAGCAAACCTTGATGCCCTTGAGGTACATGAGGTCAGAAACCAAACTTCTCAAAATTGACAAGAGCGTCTGATCTGCGACCCAGTGCTGGTAGTCAATGTTGGTGCCAACTGCCTCGCTGAAGATTGCCAAGGACTCGTGCACCACTTGCACCAAAGCTGCTTTCCAGAACGCTCGGTCTTCAACATGTGGTTTGAAACTCGCAGGAAATGGCGTGGCACATGCTGCGAGGACATACTGTTGCAAGAGCAGCGCGGTTCATGCCACAAACTTTTCCTTGTAGTTGTCCATGACTTCGGCCATGATGGCCGCTGCATCTTTTGGTTCTTCTTCTCCACTTGAAGTTTGCAGTGATAGCTGTGGCTTTTTGAGCACGTTTTTGGAATTCATCACAAGCTCCTAGCATACATTGGTCACATCGCTGTTTCTTGCGGCATCCTGGAATTGTTCAGGCCGCAACGCGCTTTCGGTGGGCGTGGTTGAGCCGGCTGTTCAAAGCCATAGCCTCGTCCCTGATATGCTTGATGTTGGAAAACCTTCTTGATGAACATGAAATCAGGCAGGTCTTCTTCTCGACCTTGAAG
Source organism: Cladocopium goreaui (assembly GCA_947184155.2). Classification (NCBI taxonomy): domain Eukaryota; class Dinophyceae; order Suessiales; family Symbiodiniaceae; genus Cladocopium; species Cladocopium goreaui. The sequence continues at coordinate 22,666 of CAMXCT020006601.1, forward strand.
CTTCTTCTCTGGATCCATGGCGCTGGATTGATGTTCCATCCGTATCTCAGGTCAAGTGGTGGTCCAACTGAAAGGCCTGCTGTAAGACTCGGCCGACCAGAATCTGAGTATTGAGGATGGGTTCCTGACGACTTGATCTCCTTCATCCATTGGTCCTGGAATAATCGGCCGCTTGCCTGTCTTCGTGTAGAATTCCTCTGGCATGGCACGATACTCACGCATCAGCTCCTTCGCCTTCTTCAGATCAGAGAATGGAAACGGATCAGCCGTATAGGCTGGCATCAACTGGTCCAATCGTTGTGTTTGATCCCAGTAGATCCCAAGGTCATCATGTAGAAGGAACCATGTTGCCCATCCCTGAATTTCCAAGATCCGAATGCGCAGTGGATGGATGTTTCCACTCATCTTGCAGGACGTCAGCATTCCCTGAATCATACTTGATCCCAGTTTTACGCTTGTTCGCAACTTTCTCAAATGGCACGGGACAGCTTCTGGCACAGTGTGGGGTGAAAAGTGAAGTGTCCTTCATGGAGCATTGTGTTCTCACAAACCATTGTCCACAGGTCGTCCGAACATCTGACCTGCGCTCGATAGGTTTGGACAAATTTTGGGAAGGTTGACGATGATGTATATGTGCTGAATCATCATCAGCTGAAATGTTTTTCTGGTTCTGCGGTAAAAGACACTTGCTTCTTCAAGCCAATGAGTCTGTCATCACAACTCTGCTCAATGTGTTTCAAGATGTTTCAAGCACAGCGGTCACGTGGACATGTCCTTAACCCCCAACAATCCTAACCCCCAACAAACATCGATGCGGCGACTTCCATGTTGGCCGCTGAATCACTGTTGTAATCGTAGCCATCATGTCACTCCGGTCCGTCTCCGCTCGGTCTTGTATAGAAGCAATGTTTCAGCCTGGGCGTCTCATCAGGCCAAGACTTCTTGCTCTTCTCACGATGTTCTTGGTGAGGAATGCGACCTTGTCAGCCGTGTCACATGGAACATCCTGGGCACCATTGCTGTCACTGGGAATAAGCAACTAGACGACGGATGGCCCGAGAGCGTAGAGGAGCAGGGTCTTCTCTTGTTAGTATGGAGACACCATATTAGAAACAATATATTAAAGATGTGTTATAGGAAGTCGAGAAGAGGAGTATTAAGACAAAATAGCAGAAGTGCAAGACAATAGTTTGCATTGCAAACACTTTTACACACAGAAGCTTTTACACACAGAAGCTTTTACACACAAAAGCTTTCACACACAGAAGCTTTTACACACAAAAGCTTTCACACACAGAAGCTTTTACAGACAGACACTTTCACACACAAAGGCTTTCACACACAAAAGCTTTTACAGACAGACACTTTCACACACAGAACCCTTGTACACACTAACACTTCTACACACAGACGCTTTTACACACTAACACTTCTACACACTAACACTTCTACACACAGACGCTTTTACACACAGACACTTGTACACACAGACACTTTTGCACACAAAAGGTTTTACACACAGACGCTTTTACACACTAGCACTTTTACACACGGACGCTTTTACACACTAACACTTTTACACACGGACGCTTTCACACACAGACGCTTTTACACACTAACACTTCTACACACAGACGCTTTTACACACAGACGCTTTTACACACACACACAAACACACACACACACACGCGTTTACACACAGACACTGTTACACACAAACGCTTTTACACACAGACACTTTTACACACAAACGCGTTTACACACAGTTTTTGGCGATCGAACCTCATTTTGTGCGAAAGGGTTTGCGGGACGAATGTACACACAGACGCATTTACACACTAACACTTCTACACACAGACGCTTTTACACACAGACGCTTTTACACACACACACACGTGTTTACACACAGACGCTTTTACACACAGACGCTTTTACACACAGACACTTGTACACACAGACACTTTTGCACACAAAGGTTTTACACACAGACGCTTTTACACACTAGCACTTTTACACACGGACGCTTTTACACACAGACGCTTTTACACACTAACACTTCTACACACAGACGCTTTTACACACAGACGCTTTTACACACACGCGCGTTTACACACAGACGCTTTTACACACAGACGCTTTTACACACAGACGCGTTTACACACAGTTTTACACACAGTTTTTGGCGATCGAACCTCATTTCGTGCAAAAGGGTTTGCAGGACACCTTGCAAATCGCAAATTTACCTCAGTTTTTGACGATCGAACCTCATGTCGAGCGAAAGGGTTGCTCGGGACAAGTTGAAATCGCAATTTTACCTCATTTTTTGACGATCGAACCTCATTTCGTGCGAAAGGGTTGCGCCGGACGACTTGCAAATCGCATTTTTACCTCAGTTTTTGGCGTTCGAACCTCGTTTCGTGCATAAAGGTTGCGCGGGACACCTTCAAATCGCAATTTTACCTCAGTTTTTAGCGATCGAACCTCATTTCGTGCGAAAGGGTTGCACCGGACAAGTTGAAATCGCAATTTTACTTCATTTTTTGGCGATCGAACCGCGGGACGACTTGCAAATCGCAATTTTACCTCAGCTTTTGGCGATCGAACCTCATTTCGTGCGAAAGGGTTGCGCGGGACCGGTGGAAATCGCAATTTTGCTTCAGTTTTTGGCGATCGAACCTCGTTTCGTGCGAAAGGTTGCGTTTCGTGCCGTCTCGTTGGCACTGCCCCTGCTCCCGCCTTCAAAAGAGAAATAGAAAAGAAGGAGAGGGCAAGAGGGCAAGAGGGCAAGAGGAGAAGATGTGAGATGAGAAGGTGTGAAGATGAGAAGATGTGAGAAGATGTGAGAAGATGTGAGAAGATGTGAGAAGATGTGAGAAGATGTGAGAAGATGTGAGAAGATGTGAAGATAAGAAGATGTGAAGATGAGAAGATGTAAAAATATGTGAAGATGTGAGAAGATGTGAAGATGAGAAGATGTGAAGATGAGAAGATGTGAAGATGAGAAGATGAGGAGAAGATGAGCAGATGAGGAGAAGATGAGAAGATGAGGAGAAGATGTGAGGATGAGAAGATGTGATGATGAGAAGATGTGAAGATGAGAAGATGTGAAGATGAGAAGATGTGAAGATGAGAAGATGAGGAGAAGATGTGAGGATGAGAAGATGTGAGGATGAGAAGATGTGAAGATGAGAAGATGTGAAGATGAGAAGATGTGAAGATGAGAAGATGAGGAGAAGATGTGAGGATGAGAAGATGTGAGGATGAGAAGATGTGAAGATGAGAAGATGTGAAGATGAGAAGATGTGAAGATGAGAAGATGAGGAGAAGATGTGAGGATGAGAAGATGTGAGGATGAGAAGATGTGAAGATGAGAAGATGTGAAGATGAGAAGATGTCTTACAGACCCCCACTATTGGAAGAACCCTGCGCTCAGACGCTCTCGGGAAATAATGCCCTGATTCAGGGAGCAACAAACGAAGCAAGATCGGCTCTTTGTGTGGCCCAAGCATCTCTTCTCAGTGGGCTGCAAGAAGCCCATCTCCATTGGGAAACGATTCTGTGAACATGGCAGCTTGTTGTTGCCGAACAGTTGCCCGTTGTTGCCCAAAAACGTCACCCTTGTAAGAGATGCTTCGGTTTGCAATGGACAATTTGATGGACACTTCACCAAGAGCCACAAGTCTCATCTGACTGTCCTTAAATCGTGCCACTTCTTCTTCCATGAAATGCATTCTTCATGTTCGCAAGTTTCCATGATGTCCCGTAATGTTTCTGATCCAATGAGACCAGATGCCGCGCCTGGATCAATGAGCAAGCCACGCCGCTTTTCACCTTGACAGAGTGGTGGGTGGCATTGCTGCGACACCCATTCAAAAACAGGCTGTTGTTATTCACCGTCCTCTGCATTGTTGGCTGCAGAAGATCTTGCTCACTTGTGACCCAAAAGGTCTTCTCCAGAATCCATTCTGTAGAAAGTGGCCTGTGCCAACATGGCTTGTGAGATCGCGGTTGCAGACTGAAGGACGTCCTTCTTGACATAGCTGATGTTGAGAGAGCCACGTGACCGTGGATATCCTTCGTACTCCGGATCTCAGCATAGTACTTCGACTTGCCTTCCTTGCCGTAGCTCTTTCCACTGTAGCCTTTTCCCTGCTTCCTTTCCATGAGCCATACGATCTGTAGCCAAAACCTTTGCCCTTCTTGCCATGGCCCTTGGATGACGGTCGATAGTTGTTGAAAACCGTTTCCGCCACCACGTCCGTAGCTTTTGCCCTTGCTGTGATCTGGGACATTTACTGGGCATGAAGACACAGAGTGCCACAGATGTGGCATCCACCCATGACATTCTTTCCCTTGTTGCGGCCTTGTAGTAGTCTCCACAATGGGTTCAGCATGCTGCTCCCATGACTCATCTATAGTACTGGTCGTAACCTGCGTCTGGCCGACATTCATCACAGTCTTGGTAGTAACCTTCATATGAATCTTCGTGGATCCTCATATGAATCTTCTTCGTAGAAAGTTTCTGATCCAGTCCAGGACTTTGCCATTCTTCAGACTAGTACTCATCGGCCGTGCCATGGTGCTCGGCATCCTCGTAGAAAATGTTCTCTCCGCCTTCTTGTCCACGTTGGCTGAGGCGCCGCCAGCGACCCGGCATGAAACCTGGTGAGATCTCCAGGACTTGTAGGGCAAAGCAGAATGCTTGAACCATAGTCTCTGGCTCGTCAAAGCACATGTCCCATTCCACGGCATGCTCCTGCAGAGACAGCCTTCCCCTTCTGAACTCAAAGAAGACTTCAAAGTGCTTTGCTGACAAGGTCTTGATCACTTTGTCCAAACGCATCATGAAAGCATTGCGTAGCGCTTGAACTGCAGGATAATGTTGTTGTCATTGGGATCTCGAACTTCATCCACACTGAGGCGCGCTAGGGCTTGGCCGCCCACATCATAGCCACCGTCTAGTCTGATGAGCCTTGGGTTGGTTGCCAGCTTCTGTGCGCGGCCAATCAAATGTCCGGCAATGAGAGGGCCGACGATTTCATCTGCTCCATCAAAAACGTTGCACCAAATGCGAAGTTTCTCAAAGTAAGGCCTCAGAGTGTAGTCTGGGATGTTCGGACCCCAGCCAGCGGGGCTTCTCTCCTGGACTCAGTCAATGGGACCGACCCTGTTGAGGAGCCAGGTTGCTGCATCGTTGCTGTGGGAAAGCCAGTGAACAAACTGGAATGTCGCAAAGAATTCAAAAATGATGTGATTCAACTGCAAGAAGCGCAAAGCACCAGCGCACTGCTCCAACCAGTGGCCTCCAACAATTCAGGGAGATAGCGGCCACCAAGGATCTCAACAAACTCCAAGCCTTTGGCAAACACAGAGTTGTAGTGGCTAGTGCTCAAGAAATTGCCAGTCTTAGCTTCAAAAAAAACGCCTGTCGTGACGTGTACACAGAA
>CAMXCT020006601.1:33112-200612 GCA_947184155.2 Cladocopium goreaui
GGTGGGTGAGACCGTTGTGGTTTCACAGGCTGTGAATACGAACGGCCACCAGGCAAGTGGAAGGAACCAACTTGGTCAGAGCTGAAATATTGAGCCCGACAAAGATCGCCTCCACCTCAAGCCTGAAGGTGTAGATGCTGTTGTCTTGATGCTGCTTCTTGACAAGCAGGTCATTTGTTTTATTATTCGTTTGAACATGTCAGGCAGGGCATCCCATTCCGATGGCGGTTTCAGTGCTAGTTAGCTAGTTGGTTGGCTATTTGCTGCTGTAGGCTCTGTGAATGTCGCGCACGATTGCGCATGATGATCAATGACGCGGATGTTGCGCATGATGTAAGGAGGTACATGATGCGTATGCCACGAGGATTGCGAATGTTGCAGCCATGTCATGATAACGACTGAACGCAAACCGGTGCAAACCTGTGAGCAATAGCCCGCCCGACCAAAATCACATGATCAAATGCACCAGAAGAGCTAACGCACCATCTATTGAGTTGTGCCTATCCTGGCAGGTTTCCCTGTGCTGCACATCATCTGGAGCTAGGTCCTTTGATTTTCATGTCGCCCCAAAGGTATACCAGCGCCACGCAATTTTAAGGTACATCCTTGCAATGCCACATGCCCCCGTGATGGTCCCTGTAGAACATAGACAACTGTGCGGACCGAAAATCGACCTAGCGCTTTCATCTTTTTCACGATGACAAGCTTTTCTCAATGCATGCAAAATGATGGTGCTTTCACCATGGCAATTCCAGTGGGATGAACGAAAAGTCAATGTCTGTCTCAACGAGAGTTATTTGTTTCTTTGTAAGCACCTCCACAAAATGTAGCTCTTTGTTTTGGTGGTTTGCGGTTAACCACAGCCGCAGTTGACCACTTCTGGCAAGTCAACAACGTTGCATCAAGAGCGTCTTGCAAGTTCCAAGAAAAGTTAACAACATAGCATCAAGAGCGCCTGGCAAGTCCCAAGAAGAAGTTAACAACGTAGCATCAAGAGCGCCTGGCAAGTCCCAAGAAGAAGTTAACAACGTAGCATCAACAGCGTCTGGCAAGTTCCAAGAAGAAGTTAACAACATAGCATCATGAGCGTCTGGCAAGTTCCAAGAAGAAGTTAGCAACGCAGTATCAAGAGCGTCTGGCAAGTTCCAAGAAGAAGTTAACAACGTAGCATCATGAGCGTCTTGCAAGTTCCAAGAAAAGTTAACAACATAGCATCAAGAGCGCCTGGCAAGTCCCAAGAAGAAGTTAACAACGTAGCATCAAGAGCGCCTGGCAAGTCCCAAGAAGAAGTTAACAACGTAGCATCAACAGCGTCTGGCAAGTTCCAAGAAGAAGTTAACAACATAGCATCATGAGCGTCTGGCAAGTTCCAAGAAGAAGTTAGCAACGCAGTATCAAGAGCGTCTGGCAAGTTCCAAGAAGAAGTTAACAACGTAGCATCATGAGCGTCTTGCAAGTTCCAAGAAAAGTTAACAACATAGCATCAAGAGCGCCTGGCAAGTCCCAAGAAGAAGTTAACAACGTAGCATCAAGAGCGCCTGGCAAGTCCCAAGAAGAAGTTAACAACGTAGCATCAACAGCGTCTGGCAAGTTCCAAGAAGAAGTTAGCAACGCAGTATCAAGAGCGTCTGGCAAGTTCCAAGAAGAAGTTAGCAACGCAGTATCAGGGGCGTCTGGCAAGTTCCAAGAAGAAGTTAACAACGTAGCATCATGAGCGTCTGGCAAGTTCCAAGAAGAAGTTAACAACATAGCGTCAAGAGCGTCCGGCGTGTGCAAGCGCCAAGAAGAGGTGAACAACGTAATTAGCATCACGAGCGTCTAGCAAGTTCCAATGTAGCACCAAAAGACAAGTCAAGAACGTTTTCATTCATTGAAAAAGCAACAGACAAGAAACTTATTACGCCCCCGCACCCCCCAAACCCCTCCCAACCCACCCCCCCAACACCCGCGGCAACGACGCAAAAAGATAAAGCAAAATACACTAGTGACTAAAACATGTCAAACGACACGGCGAATTTTGAACCGTGGTCCAACTACTCATAATGATACTAGACGACGGATGGCCCGAGAGCGTAGAGGAGCAGGGTCTTCTCTTGTTAGTATGGAGACACCATATTACAAAACAATATATTAAAGATGTGTTATAGGCAGTCGAGAAGAGGAGTATCAAGACGATATAGCACAAGTACAAGACAATAGTTTGCATCGCAAACACTTTTACACACAGAAGCTTTCACACACACAGACGCTTTTACACACAGACGCTTGTACACACGGACGCTTTTACACACAGAAGCTTTTACACACAAAAGCTTTTACACACAGAAGCTTTTACACACAGAAGCTTTACACACAAAAGCTTTCACACACAGAAGCTTTTAAAAACACGCACTTTCACACACTGACGCTTTTACACACAGACGCTTGTACACACGGACGCTTTTACACACAGACGCTTTTACACACAGAAGCTTTTACACACAAACGCTTGTACACATGGACGCTTTTACACACAGACGCTTTTACACACAGACGCTTTTACACACAAACACTTGTACACACAGAAGCGTTTACACACAGAAGCTTTTACACACAGACGCTTTTACACACAAAAGCTTTTACACACAGAAGCTTTTACACACAGACGCTTTTACACACAGGCGCTTTTACACACAGAAGCTTTTACACATAGACACTTTTACACGCAGAGGCTTTTACACACAGAAGATTGTACACACAGAAGCTTTTACACAGACGCTTTTACACACAGAAGCTTTTACACACAGACACTTTTACACACAGACACTTTTACACACACGCGCTTTTACACGCAGACACTCTTACACACAAACGCTTTGACACAAAGACACTTTTACACAACAGAAACTTTTACACACAGACGCTTTTACACACAGACGCTTTTACACACAGACACTTTTACACGCAGACCCTTTTACACACAGGAGCTTTTACACACAGAAGCGTTTACACGCAAACGATTTTACACACAGAAACTTTTACACACAGACGCTTTTACACACAGACACTTTTACACAGAGCACACAGAAGCTTTTAAGCAGACGCTTTTACACAGACGCTTTTACACAGATGCTTTTACACACAGAAGCTTTGACGCACAGCACACAGAAGCTTTGTACACACAGAAACAATCGCAATTTTACCTCAGTTTTTGGCGATCGACCCTCATTTTGTGCGAAAGGGTTGCAACAGGAACCCGGAAATCCCAATTTTACCTCAGTTTTTGGCGATCGACCCTCATTTCGTGCGAAAAGGTTGCAACGGGAACCCGGAAATCGCAATTTTACTCCAGTTTTTGACGATCGAACCTTATTTCGTGCGAAAGGGTTGCGCCAGACAAGTTGAAATCGCAATTTTACCTCAGTTTTTGGCGATCGAACCTCGTTTCGTGCGAAAGGGTTGCGCCAGACAAGTTGAAATCGCAATTTTACCTAAGTTTTTGACGATCGAACCTCATTTCGTGCGAAAGGGTTGCGCCGGACGACTTGCAAATCGCAATTTTACTTAAGTTTTTGGCGATCGAACCTCATTTCGTGCGAAAGGGTTGCGCCGGACGACTTACGAAAAGAAGGAGAGGGCGTGAGATGAGAAGATGTGAAGATGAGAAGATGTGAGAAGATGTTAGAAGATGTGAGAAGATGTGAGAAGATGTGAGAAGATGTAAGAAGATGTGAGAAGATGTGAGAAGATGTGAAGATGAGAAGATGTGAAGATGAGAAGATGTGAGAAGATGTGAAGATGAGAAGATGAGAAGATGTCTTACAGACCCCCGCTATTGGAAGAACCCTGCGCTCAGACGCTCTCGGGAAAAAACATCAAAAACGCTGAGCCGGTTTTCGGGCCGTAAGCATAAACAATACACACAACCATGCAGGTTTTCAAGATTTTCAAGATCCTCAAGCAAGTTTGCTGTCTCAGTTTCCTCCGTATTTGTTTGATGCCATGTAATGACCGGAGCGTATGGCAGCCGAACGCAGTCTTCCAGCCTCGCTTCTCCAGTGCAGCGTGCTTCATGACGTTGCAAATCGGCATGGTCGCAAATTAACCCGCAGCCGCACCGGCAACGTTGATAAACGGTGCCTGTCATGCTGCCAGTCAAGGAAACTCAAAAGACAGCTGGAAATCGAACTCAAACTCAGTCGGCCTGCATTGACCATGCCAAAAGGAGCCGTCACGTAGAGAGCAAACAGCGCAGGCACATCCCGCGCGACCACTGCCGCCGTGATCCCTGTTACTTTCTGTAATTGTCTCTAGCCCCAGAAACTTTAAAATCCATGTGTCCAGCAGGATCTTCTTCGAAACAAAGTTCTGTGCCTGTGGGTCCGCGAAATGAGAAATGATTCTCCTAGCTTTGCAATGCTTTGTAGCATCCAAATTCTGAAGCAAACACCGGCTATTTTAGACGAAAGCTCGGTCGGCTCTTTCGAGTGAGACATGCTGAAACAAACAACAAGGCAGATGAACCACCAAACAATCCTTCATGTAGAACCACTGACATCATGTTGTTCTGTGTCTCAACACTGAGCACCGGCACCTCCCTCCACAAGGCAAGCTTGCAACTGGGCACTGGACTGAACCTTCAACTGCGAGCTTCAACACTCGATCCAAATCCATCAAAAGATTGCCTCCTGGACGCGAGTTGGATAAGACTCCGTTTTTGTTCCGAAAAATGCACCCGGCACCAGAGTACACACACAGAGCCGCCTGAACTGTCTCAAGACTATCAGGTGACCAACTTAAGCAGCTGCCCGTCTGCCGAATGGCACAGTGATTTACACAAGCCTTAAGAACACAAAATGCCTTGCAGCTACCCTGCAGAACCTTGAGATATTCCCCCATGAGCACCCTGCCTCTGTGCAACTGCTGCTTTGTGAGATATCCAACTCCCCAATATTGGATGGAAACTTTACTGGAAACTCGGACACCAAAATATCCCCCATTGAAACCGTTCCCATATGGGGGTATTTAATATTACGGGGATGGGATTGTTCAGAGTAAGAACATGTAGAAATCATGATTTCCGATGGATGTTCCCAAAAATCTGCAGCATCAGATTGGTTCAGAATTGCCTACGACAGCATATACTAGATAGGAGGGTCAAAGTGCTGTGGGCCCCAACAACCGCCAAAATGCATCAATAGTAGGCCCATCCCATGGATTTTTATTGGGGGACTCCCTAATTGAGAGTAACACCTGATGTCAACCGTCCAAAATCTCTCTGGATGAAACACGCGACACGAGCCTCATTCTGGTTCTTTCGTTCAGTCTTGTCGTTTCCCTGCAACGTAGCCTGTCGGAAAACGAAACGTCTTCAAGCAGCACAAAAAGTTCATACGAAGTCCCATCCCCCGTTCATATTAAACATCCCCATTCCATGGTCCCAAATATGTGGGTTCATCCCCGACATTTCACCATGGTTTCTGGGGGATGTTTGATATTAGATACAATGGGTGAAGGGATTCTTTCCATCTGCGTTTGCAAAATATCGCAGAAGCAGCCGCTCCTCGAGATCTTTGTAGCTCTGCAGAGGAAACCATGGACAAAACCATGGAGAATCCATCTATTTCTGTGTCCCTTCATTGAAGACCTACCAGTCTGCGCTTGTTGATGTCTTTGGCAAGCCTCTGGGCCTTTTTCTTCCACATCACGTAGTTAGTCCTTTGGGTCTGTTCAGTTTGTTCCGCCTGGCACGAATGAAAAAGACCAGAACTCGCTGCCTTGATCCGTGATGAGTGTAACGATCCTTCCAAGCAGAAGCAATATCGAAATATCGAATGCGCAGCAAATTGAAACTATTGAAACTTTGGAAATGAAGATTGAGTCAACGCACGTCGCAAGAGCACTTTTCATCGCCTGGAAGTATTTGAGCGGGAGACACTTTGTTCTCTTTATTTATTGGTCTGCGACACTGTGGGCATGGATTGAAATTTATGAACCTTTCCATTTTGGCACAGCAAAAAGAATAACAATGACCACTTCCCTGGATCCATTGATACCCCAAAATGGGACCCATGCCATGTCGCATCAATTCTGGGACTTCTCAAAATCGGAGATCCGAATCCAAGTTCCTCGACTTCTGCCAAGATCAACAGATTTGAGATCAATATCCATGAAATCATCCATTTGTGGAGGCTTAAATCACCACTTGTAGCAGATTTGAGATCCCAAATTTTGAAATCCACTTCTCGCAGCAGACTGCTCCAACTTGGACCCCAAAAAAATCGGTCTGCGAGCCTTCGACAATCTGGCATGTCTCAGAAACAGTTTTATGCATATATTATATAATATGGGAGGGGGGTGTTGTGAGCGCCAAAATGTTTGCATTTTTGACATTTCATTTCTGCAAAAGATACCAAACCCTGTTCTTTCCAGAACCAAACATTGTTGCTTCTGTAACAAAAGCAACCACTGTGCATTCTCAACAGCTCTCCCAATGTCCTTTATAGATACATTGTTTCAGCCAAAGCAAACATGAATAATAGATAAAAACAACAAAACAAACAAGTGTAAGTGCCTTTCCAAAGAGTGCAGCATTGCTTTAAAAATGTATAGACTCTACATCTCTACAGGAGTTTCCCTCAACATATGCAATAGTTCTTTTGGACATGTGCATTCTAAACAGGTACCAATTTATGCAATATGTTCTCTATAAACAATGAAGGAAAAATGAATTTGCAAACTGCACTTGTAAAATAATTTTGCATAAAGAACGCCATTCCTCAATGTAACAGTCCCTTTGCAAAAAGTGTGGCATTGATTGAAAGATAAGTAGCATTTAAAAAAATGTGCATTTTAAGCAGGCACCAATTTATGCAATTTGTTCTCTATAAATAATGAAGGAAATAAACATGCAAACATCACTTGTAAAAAGACTGTGCATAAAGAACACCATTCCTCCATGTATGCAACAACCTTTTGCACGCATTGTTGCATTCTTTGAAAGATGTGTAGCATTACTTCCCAATTTCAACGAGAACCCTCCCATGTATGTACTGAATGATTTCAGAAATCATAGCATTCCTGTAGGAAAAATGTAGTATGCTGTTTTGCAAGATTGAATCTATTCTTGAATTACTACAGCATGGTTTTGAAAAGAGCGCCATCTTACTAACACATTGAAACACGTGTTTTACCTTTGAAAGTGCAGATTCTTGTTTGCAAAGTGGGCAACATTATTGTAAGGAAGTGTAGCAAGAGCCTACTCTAGATTCCATTGATGATGCAAAAGCCTGTTTTTAAAATATGTGTTTTTTGTTGTAAAGCAAGTATTGCACCACCTTCTGCAGCATATCCTTTCAAAACTGTTCTATGGAAATGTTGTTTTGTTTTGAAAAGGGTGCTATGTGACTCGACTTTCAAAAAGTCTTCAAAATGTGCAATATCCTTTCTTTGTGAACAAAGTAGAATATGGCTTCAAACAATGCGCAAAAAAATGTAATTATAGATTATAGATCTTAATGCAAACTTATTCAAATATAATCATGTTAAATGTAAGCAAGTGCTACATGCCTATGAAAAGAGTGCAGTAGCACAACTACCTACAATATCTCTTTCAAACTAGTGCAGCATTTGCTCGAAAAAAAATGTCAAATTACTGCAAACTGTGCAAAATCTGTGTCAATCAAGGAAAGCCTTCCTTTGAAGTTTGAAGATGCACATATTTATGTGTATGTATATATATATATACATGTGTGTCTATGTATGTATATGTAGTTTTAAAAGTGAATAGTTTCTTGGCAAATCTGTGTAGCATCCCTCCAATAAAGTGTAACATGAGCCTACAGCAGATTCCATCGATGATGCAATAATGCTTGAGAAGATGGTCATTATTACTTCAGCAAAGTGTGCCACCAATTTATACAACATGTTTTTCAAAAAAGTATAGCATGAAACTAAGGTTATTATCTAGGACATGGCCGAACATTTCAAAATTGGAACACACAGTCTACAAAAAGGTGCAGATGGTTGAAAGTTACCAAAACACAAAAAACTTGGAAAAAACAAAAAAAAAGTTTCAGAGAGTCTTGGCTGGGACCCCCCCTTCCAAAGAGTCTAGAAATATTGTGTTTTGTTTCTTTTTTCCAAGGTTTTTACCAAGTGTGGGGTACTTCAAGGAAACTGGCATGAATCACAGGCAAAGCTGTCAAAGTGCCTTGGGGAATGCAGTAAAACATCTCAAAATATCATCTTAAATCATGGGAAAACTGCACTCCCAGGGGCTGCCGTTCTGCAAAAGAAAGCCAAGAAGCATCATGAGTGGATAAACGACAGCCAAACACACGCGAATGAGAGCAATTAGGGATAACAGCAATGCCAGGACCTATCCTTTAGTTTTCTGTTTGGGGGGGGAGCTGAGAGCTCCTAAAAGCAAAAGTAGTTCATTGTTTGGGATGCGTTAGAGAAGGGATGAAGCAGAATTGATGTGGATTAATCTGGATTAATCCTGGGATGCAAAACTTCGAAAAAACCAAAAAAACAAAAAAAACAAAAAAACAAAAAAAAACAAAGATTTGGCAACTAGTCCAGACATCAGAGTAGTTGTGGAAACATTGTTTTTTGTTTTTTTTTGTTTTTTTGGTTCGCTCCAGTCGAAAGGAAGAAGTCACGAGTCAATCCGAGAATCTTCGCAGGACTAAGCACTGCGAAGACGACAATTTTGCAGTTCGGGTTAGACGATTGCGCAGTTCGGGTTGGAGGATTTTTGTAGTTCGGGTTAGACAGCAGACAGCAGACATTGGTTGCTTAGTATATCAAATGATTCGTCCTACTCACACAGGCTGTTTTGAGCGCAAAAAAACATGAAACCATCCATAGTATCAAGGCTACATATCCCCAAAATTTCGCTTTTTTAGCGCTCACAACACCCCTTTCTGTATAATAGTGTATAATATATAGAGCGACACACTGCAACTTAGAATGCTGCCCAGTTTTCCAAAATTTTGATTTTTAAAATTGAGTGCCGCCAAAAACCATGTTTTTTAAGGTATTTTAGAATGCCGGCCAGGGAATATTCTAAGTTTCAATGTGCCAGACCGTGAACCACAGTATTGCCATGCAAAATGCATATTTTAGGTATAAAATGGCATGCTAAGTTCTCTCCGCGCGGCGTGTTTTCCTCCATAAGGGTACCCCAAAAACAGCAAACAGGAAAATAACTCCGTTTGAAGCACATATGCAAGAAAAAATGCAATTTACTGCATATTTGCAGGGTTTTGTGAACATACAGGATCCAAGGCACCTCAAGACAGGTTTCCTTTTTCCCTTCAAAATGTCTCTTATTTCTTTCCCCATTGAAGATGGTAAACTAAAAAAATAGGGGCCAAAAGTCCCCGCCAAAAAGTAACTTAGAATGCTGGCAAAATTATCCTTGGCTTTCCATTGTTTTTACTTGTTCCTTCTTTGGTTTTTCATTGGTTTTTCATTCTACTTGAAATTCAGTGAGTAGGTCGCACCCCCGTGTTTCTGTAAGTACACAGCTGGGGCCTAACCTTCAGAGCATAGTTTTCACTACAAAATCAAGGCTTTACATGTATTTTAACAGCGCAATCATCCCCCCAAAAATCATGAAAAAAAATAAAATCATCTCAAAAAAAAAAGGTACCAAAACACACCCATTGATTTTGTAATGGGACGTGACTTTATAAGGATTGTGGTCAGGCCCCTTGATTTTGTAGCATGATGTAGCATGCATTTTCTTTTTTCTTTTCCCTATAACCCCAAGGTTTGATGTCACAATGGTTCATGATTTTATAAGGTTTTGAGCCATGTTTTGTCGTTTTTGGGTACGTAGACCGTGATTTTGGAATGCCCCATCGGTGTTTGTGGTTCCACATCAGCAGCAGTTTTTCGAACCATTTTATCGTAGTTTCCATTTTATATTTTTTCTCACCATTTCATATGTCGCTTATGCAGCACCATTTCATAGCGCTTATGCAGCACTATTTCATACAGCGCTTATGCAGCAAAATTTCATATTGCGCTTCTGCAGCACCATTTCATATGGCGCTGCAGCAGCACCAATTCATATGGAGCCCTTAAATCTTACAAAATCAAACCTTACCATGGGAAAATATTAGAAACAGATGGATCCTTACAAAATCAACCCAAAAGTCATTTTAGATGCTCAAAAATCTCTCTCAATTTTCTAACTTTGGTACCATTTTGGGCCCCCCCCATCCAGGGATCAGGCCCCTTTACAAAATCAAGACCATCCATCTTGCTATATGTCCACCTGTCTTCCATGATGTTATACCCTTCATTTCTGGGGGTTAGGGTATGATTTTGTAAGGTGCACTCCTTACAAAATCAAAGGTAAAAAACTTATGTTTTGGGGGTCCGACCCCCATGATATTGTAAGGGAAATTGCCATGGGGATTTTAAATATACGGGTTTCTAAATATACGAACAGATATTTTAAACTACCTCCGGGAAGGTTTTCCTTGGCCCACCTGGCCATTTAAACATACGGAATCCAAATCATTAAAAGGTACGGTAACTATATATTGAAATATACAAATCGGTATTTCAATGTATTTCATACTACCTCCGGGGCCTCGCTGTCTGGCCCGCCCTCCATATATTTAAATGTCGTTACCGTTGTTTTCGTAATAAGTATTGTTTCCAAAGGTGCAAATAGAGTCAATGAAATTGGTTGTCCAGTATTTTTCAGTTCTGGTTGGGTTTTCAGTTATCTTTCGGCTATATTGAAAGGATCAATTTATTTCCAAGCAAATAAATATAGCAAAGAAAGCGAATCCTCAAAATTCTGGAAAGGTGAACGTGAACTCCAAATCCTTGGGAAGAAAAAGCATCAGGAAGCAACCAGTTGATTTCATCATATTGCCAGTCTTTAATAGTCTTTATATAGAAGTAATGAAATCAACGCTCCACCATCTGAGCTTACAACTGCAGGCTGTCAATCACGTATCAATAAAATAGTAGCAATAGTTCTTTCAGATATTTTCAGATCGTCAATTTTCTCAAGTTGTCGAATTCTCCACAATCTCACCTTTGGACCCAGAAATGCCTCCTGATCGCCATTGCCTGTATCCTCAGTTTCGCTGGCAGTGCTAAGAACGCAAGGTCAGAGGCAACATTCTCAGCAAAAATCAGCCTTGGTGCAATTTGTCCAATACAGCAAATGCAATAGTGACTAAGCTTGCAGCTAGGTGCAGATGTTTATTTTAAGTATAAAGTATATATTAAGCTATTGATCCGCTCCAGGAGTTAGCTGTCGAGAAATGGCAGCCACTAGTCGTTGGACCGCTCACGGTTGAAACAAGTGGTATTGAAGCAGCTCAGTTGCCATCGCGCCATTTGACATACTTCTCGTATTGGCCCTGCTGTTTTAGACCTAAGATTTTGAGGACACATGAGGGCACCAAGGGTTCAGTACCAGTGATTCCCCTGGCCGTGAATAATGCGCGCCAAATTTAAATTTGATACATTTTGATACAATCCAATCAGGGGGCGCAAAAAGCGATTCATTCAGAAGTGGCTACCACTCTATCAGAGCAGTTCCTTCCCATTGTGCGCTCTTCAACCAGCTCAGAAAATACAGTCTCTTTCATCTCTTTCAACATTGTTGCAACGAAACTTATCCTGGCTTGAAAGGGACGAGGTGGACGCAAGATAAGTGCTGCGTTAGGAGCTTCTACCGCACGAGCTTGCGTTGGTGTGACAATACACAATTTCATTTTATGGACCCATTCTTCAAAAAAAGTGTGACGAAAAATTGTTCAAGGTAAAAGTCACCTCAAATGAGATTGTGACAGAACTAAAAGTGTAAGTTTGTGTATGGTTGCGCATGGTCAAGTACGCTTGTGGAATCCGTTAGCATCCGAATCCTGTACCATACAAAGCCAAAGAAAATGTCAGATTGCCAAGGACTGGTGCAGAAGGTGATGAAAGGGTGCGGCAGTGCGACGGTGTCTTGGACAAACGACTTGTGAACATTTGTTTGAAAATGCAAAATATTTTTTGGGGGATTTGTATTGAGAGAAGAGCGTCGAAGAAGTGTTGTCACAGAGTGCAAGCGTTGAATCGATCGTATCTCCTGAGACTATTCAGGCTGTGTAGTCGAAAGACCATCAAAGACAGAGTCTTGAGAGAAGCATTACAAAAGACATCAAGAGACTGTTGGGAGAAGAATTTCAAATCAGGTTTCAAAAAGAGTATTGAAAGAATGATCGCTAGGATTGAAGTGTTGAGTAAAGTTGAAAAGGATAGTTTAAGGAACACCTCGCTGTAGAACTTTGTAAAGTAGCGAGGGAAGAAGGGAAGGAATGCAGGGCGAAGCTTTCAGGTGTGCGGCGGAAAAAGGCAGTATTAAAGGCGGTGTAAGAAACCGTTTTGAACGACTGTTGGAGCAAGCTGTCCGGGCAGAGTGGAAAGGATTGCTGGACAGCTGAAAGGAGAATGTCAAGAAGTGATAGCTTGTTGAATAAAGAAGTGATGGGAGAATGTTGAAAGAATTGTTGTCACGATCTGTGGGTGCCTCTACGAACGTCGACGAACTTGATAGGCCGGGGTCTACCCCGGAGTGAATCACCAATACATAAAATCTGAGTAAGTGAATGCTTCCCAAGTACTAAAGTGATCTGAAGTATACTAAAGTACAAGGAACATCAAGGAACTCCGGTAGCCTGGACCACCCTCCGTGATCAAGGTGCTTCAGGTTCAGAATGGTTCAGACATGTTCAGATGTTCTTCACCATAATTGTTCTACGGATTCCTTCGGTTTGTTTGTGCACCTTGCATCTCTGCATAGCTTTCTGCCCAGGAACGTTCAGTGAGATCGGGGAGCATTGAAATCGACGTTTCGCGCGGTAGAGGCGACTCGTAGGGCGAAGGGCTCGCCTCATCTTCTGCAGACGATGCCATCCGCACAGAGAGCGCCAAGCAGCGTCCAGCATCAGCCAGCAAGGCCATCAACGCATGACCCGCACTAAGGGCAAGCACCTTAGTGACCATCAGTGACCACAATTCGCCTGCAACCAACTAAGCCATACTAAGCCCCTGCTATCTTGACCTTGGCAAATGCCAAAGTCTTCAATGACACATGAACGGTCATTAACCATCATGGACATATCACATACAAACTGCGCAAGAACTATCCAGAAAAGGTTGTGATTTCCAGAACTTATTGTGGTTTCCCAGAATGTTTCCTTGGCATTTGGCGAGTTGGCGAGTTGATGTTACGGCGCCCGGTCTCTCTGATGGATTTCTGATGGAACGGGTCGCTCCGAGCCTCTGCAGCCAACTCGCTTCTGCCCTGGGAGGCGTGTCGGCCCAGCGCGGCCAACAAGCCCTGCCGGGAGCTGCGCAGTCGAACCTGGCGTCACCGTGGCGTCACTGTGTCGTCACCGTGTCGCCTTACAACCTTTACATCTTAAATTGACTTAAACTGGCACCATAAGACATGTGCATCTCTACATTCAATTACATATTCATATTACATCATACTAGATCCAATACCAGATAGTACAGTAAGTTGTTAAGTCTCATTTCTATAACTTCGGGGCTTGCGATATCTTTGACCTGTGTGCTTTCTCAGACTTGATTCTTTAGAAGCCACGCCTCCAGCTTGGCACATTCAGCAGCCAATGGCACATCTCCAGCCACAGAACTGCAGCGGATGCAAAATACGTGCACGATGCATTTGTGACATTTTGTGACATTTTGTGACATTTGTATTTCAAAAAATGTCAAAATGATTTTAAATACATTCCGATCATCAATGTTCCCACAGAAAATCAAGGAAACTGGAGAGACTCTCTGTGGAAGAATTCTCCTGTCAGAGAACTAGGAAACCAATGGAAACCAATGGAAACCTGAGATGTCTAAAGAATTCTAAAGAGACCTAGACATGCTGGGACTTCAATGGACTTCAGCCTGACTGTCACTCAGGCTGTCAGGCTGTCACTGCTGTCACTGTTCAGTCTCGTTCGCTCCACAGCCTCTTTGTGTTTTCCATTCCGGTCCTGGAGTCCTGAAGCCACCTGAAGCCACCTGAAGCCACCTGAAGCCACCTGAAGCTAGGCCCTAGGCCTTTTCAAATGTCCTTCCGTGATTTTAGCATTGTATATGCATTGTATATGCATTGTATATGCATTGTATATGCATTGTATTTATATATATATATACCCTGGGGTATATATTAATATTGTTGCTATGATTGCAGCGCGTCTTTCTGGTCCTTTGGACTTTCTTCAATTCTCACATGTTCTGTTTCAATTTCTCTGAAGTTCATCTGCTTTTGCGCCTGACGGCAGCGGCCAGCGTAGCCCTGAGAAATGGATCAACATGAAGCATTGAATTTTGGAGTGACATGAACCAAGCAGAACTCTCGTGGGATGACTGCAAATGACTGCAAACTGCAAATCTGGCTGAAATTCCGAAAAAATCCGAAATTCCCATATAGAAATCATATGGAAATCATATGGAAGAGAATTGTGGCCTGACGGTGTTGAGCAGATCTTCTGCAGCCGCCGTGTTATCTGCGCCGATGAGGTCGGTCAGAGAACAGCCGTGCCCCAAACGCTTTGCGATTCGCCCAAGCACAGACAGCCACAAACGCATGATGCCTTGGAGATCTTGGAGATCTTGGAGATCTTGGACCGAAAGAGAGGTTTGTAAGCGAGAGCTGCAAGATGTAAGATGTTGTAAGATGTTGTAAGAGGATCCTGTTTTTTTGCGTAGAAATTGAGAACCAAAAACGTCAGAAAGAATTAAGCTGAAACGTGCCGTTGCTGCACTTCCACATGGAACATCACGGAAGCGATGACACGACTTTTCGATGGCACAAAGAGCGTCAACGAGTAACGAGGATTCTGGCATTCTTTTCTTGAAGCCCTTTGTAGATGCGAACACATGCGAACCATACTAATTTTAGATAATCTGACCTGGAAACTCTGCTTAATCACATGTTGGGTTGGAAAGGGAGTGAGTGCAGTGATGTGCAGTGTGAGTGTGCTATTGACCGACACAATGAGCCAAGGCACGCAAGCGATCAGCCAAAGAACACCAGGCGTTGCCATCAAGCTTCAAACCATCCAAACGCTCTGCCGCCTGAAGCGCCAGCTCTTCGATCGGAGCCTTACCGTGATTACTGTGAGCCGTGAGCACGTCGGGTCCATGCATGTCATCATCATGTCGTCATCATGTCGTCATCATGTCGTCATCATGTCATCCATGTTTATGCTCTCAAAATCAAAACAGCTTCTGCCAGCTCACTAGATTATTGATAATTTGATAATCATTCGATTTTTCAATAGTTTTCAATTATCTGCAAAACCGATCTTTCAATTTGCTCACGAGTTTCCAAGGCATCCCGGATCTCGTCCAAGACTTCCTGGATCGAAGCCAGGGATACAGTCATCGGCTTGCCACGGCTTTCGCTTTCCTGTCTTTGCCAATCACCTGCATGCAAAACAAGAATCAACAAGAATCAACAAGATCAAGATGCAAGATGCTCCGAATCAACGAACTCAAAACGTAAAACGATGTAAGAACATGTAATAACGTGATGTGAACGAAATGTCTTCCTATTGTTTTCTTGCTGTGCATCGAAACCCTGGACTTGGAGAATCTGCTTTGAGGCCTGAGATGGCCTAGGGACTAGAGTAGCCCATTGTCGAAATATATCCAGGTGTATTTCGATCTTTCGACAAATTTCGATCAGTCAGAAACCACACTCTTGAAAGATTCGGATTGGTGTGGTTTCGTTTGTGCAATCTTGTCACATCTTGTCACATCTTGTCACAGCCCGACCTTCTTCACTCAGAAGCTCTTTCAAGCTGGGCACCGCTACAGGATGCAGAACAGCTGCTACTTCAGGCATATCTGCAACAATATCACCTTTCACTGGTGCCATCATCAGCTGGACGCCTTCCTTTGGAGTGTTTTCCTGGCAAACTCAAAAATTAAAAATCAGATCAACATGTCGAAATAAACCATTTTTGAACCAGACAAATAAATTTAAGAAAACTATAGAAAACTCGTAGAATTTCCTTTTGCTTGATTCAGATATGTTCAAAACATCAAGCCCTGCGAGTCTTTCCGCGTGGATGGGTTTCGCGAACGTAACAAAATAAATTAAACATATATACAACACAATATATACTAGTACAATACTATCAACATATCGTGTATATATATATATATATATAATCTATATTCATGAACGCGATAGTCATATGCGGATATACGTATAATATTCGTATACATTAATATTATCACAAAACAGTGCCTTTTTGGCAGCGTTGGCATTGAAGACCTGGAAGGGAGCTGGAAATAGCGATCCGCAATTATCTCACTAAGCATGGTGTCAGGCTGCAGCTGGGTAGGATCTTCTGCAAACGGCCCTGAAACTCAGCGATGTAGTTTTCTCGTGTTATCTGGTGTTACTATTTACCGAATATACATGGTAACACCGTGACATGGGATTTTTTGCTGTGATCTCTTCAATTGTTTTTTGTGTGCCAATGCACTGGGGTGATGCCCATGAAACAGTACACGCGTCATCTACGTTGAATGCTGTAGAACTGACTGCAATGGCACCAAACATACCTCCACCCCCAAACCAGTGGTAGAGCTATTGTTGGCACAGTCACAGCTCTTCTCCAGTTTACATTCATGAGTCATCACTAAGAAATCTAAGAAATCAATAAACAATATTTGCGCTTCCCTAATTACAAAGTATTACCGCTCATGAAGCGACCATGTTGGCCACTGGTACTACTACAAACGAGCCATAGCAAAATGACCTGTGAAGCATCCACGGTAGTAGCAAGATTGGAGAGAATGTTGAGGTGACTGTCCAGCTTGGGGGGAGGTGCAAGTAGTAGTATAACGTGAAATTATGTGTTCATATGTTTATTGCTTTCTTCACATGTTCATTGTTATTCATGTTTTCTGTCTCTCCACAAACTTTGCTGATGTACAAACACCTCCACCTACAAGAAACTAACATTCGTGGTGTGTGACACATGCTGAAAGACCTAAAGAATTTCTCAAAAACTGTCAAACCGACGACATTCTGGTACCTCAGCATGATACATCGATTGACCATCATATCGCTGCCTAAAAAGACTTTTACCGAAGTACACATGGATCCAACTACCAAGAGAACTAAAACCACAATGCTTTTCAACACCCTCCACTTCAAACAAGTGTAGACATAAGTAGACTACAAAGTACGAAACTGCAAGATCTCGGTTCACAAAAAGGCCTTTACCAAAGAGGCCTGCAAGCAACTCAAATGGCTGAGGGTTTCAAGCACGTCTTGCAATGTACAGAAACGCACCGGGTCCGCACTGCTACACTGCAGCTTCATGTTCAGTTCATGTTCAGTTCATGATGTTTCAGTATGTTTCATGCGCTTTCGATGGTCTGACCATGGCTGTTTGAAGACCGGTCTGCGAAACGCACTAGTGCCGCGTATTATGCCTCTTGTTATGCCTCTTATGCCGTGTATCAAGCCGTTTCAAGCCATGCTCCTCCAAATTCTTCGAAGCTAAATGAGGAGCTGGGTCTCTTGGTTGGAAGGTGCCAAGGTCTGAATCATCTCCTGACACTGCACAACTCAGAGCATCTCAGTGCCTTTTTTTTGATTTCCAAAAGGCAGAGCATGGCAGAGCGCCAGCTGAGCCATGGACAAAGCTGTGACAAGGCGGCTCAGGCCCCAACTAAGTAGTTTTGCCTTCGAAAGTTTTGCATTTGGAGCCTTTGGAGCCATTGGAGCTGCCTTTGTGTCAACGACAATCTCCCCTTTGGCACCGTTGCTTTCTCCCATCCGCCAGCGCATGTAACCTTCATGGCAACTAAAAGATGTATCGATACAAATCAATACAGTTTAAAGTTTAAATGTCAATGCAAGTGAACAAACATGCAGAAACGTGAAAAAACACTCACGCACACAGAAAAATAAGCCCAGCTAATCAACAGCAAAGGAGGTAGGAAAGTGTGACATCATCCAGTTTGCGCCTATTTGACTGTACCTGACTTGTGCTTTGTACACTGGAACAGGAACCGACCCCGGAACCAGCACCAAACCTCCAAAACCACCTATCAGTCAGTGACCTTCAGAACAACCTCGAACCACCCCGCAACCTGCACCGGATCACATGAGAACCTCTTGCCCAGAACCTGTGAGAAGCCACACCGGAAGTGTCTGGAAACCCATGGAAACCCCAAAACCTCCACAACCACATGATCCACATGCAACTAGTGACTACTAGTGGAGCCCACACCGAAACCTCTCGAACCCATCCTGGAACCCCACACCAGAAGCCGAACAGCTAACGCTGTTGGGGAAAAATCTTCAAAAAAAATGCAACACATGGTTATGGTCATTGTCCTCCTGCCCAATTTCAAGGCAGTATACGGCAGTCGAAAATATCGTTTTTTTGCTTCGTGATGCTTCGTGCACATGTCATGCACATTTTATGCCATCACCTTCTCGCCACTCAAGGTACTTCTCGTAGGCACCAACCTTCTTCAATCGCTCTGT
Source organism: Cladocopium goreaui (assembly GCA_947184155.2). Lineage (NCBI taxonomy): Eukaryota > Dinophyceae > Suessiales > Symbiodiniaceae > Cladocopium > Cladocopium goreaui. The sequence continues at coordinate 51,663 of CAMXCT020006601.1, forward strand.
GAGGTCTGGCCAGCTGGACACACCAGCACCAGGACCAGAACCATAAGGGCCATAATCCTCCTCAAGGAACATCAGGAAGCCGCAGGAAGCCATGAACATGATGAACATGTCATGATGATGCCATGATTTACATGTCTGATGCACCGTATGCACCGTGCAAGGGGGTGATACACTTTGAGAACTCCACCGCTCGCCGCTTGCATCTGAGACTCGCTTTTCTGTCTGCTTAGTCTGCTTGGGGTTAAATTGCAAGTCACGAAGCCTATATTGGGGCATATTGTGGCTCTTGGGATTCGCAGCACATTTTGGTAGAGACGCATTTGCAGGGCGCTGCAAGGATTCACACCACAAGAATCGTAAATCTCAGTCCTGCTCTAGTTGTCCCTTGTCTTTGGCTTTGCTCCGTTCATAATTAGAGCTAGAAAAAAAGAACATTACTAGTCCTGCTTTCCACAAAGAAGGCTTGGACTACGCATGATTATACTGCATTCACAAAAAAGATCAAAAAAGCGTATCTTATGATACAGGGGGTTCAAAATCCAAAACCGGACTCTCAAGTGGAAATGCACGCAGTGTATATGTTCATGCTCTACCAACTCAGAATCTTTCCGATGCATCTTTCCCCCAGCCGGCAAAATCGGCAAAGGAAAACGTCACGTCGTCCAGTGTCGTCCTTCACATTTTTGACCAACGACTCATCAGCCGAGACCAGGGCAGGCAGCACTGCCCGCACACCCATCAAGGCTGCCACCACTCTCCCCTGCCTCGTTTTCTGACACTGACACAGAGAATAATTTCTCAATCTGTCAGAGAACATATGAGTCATACGAATTCATACGAGTCATATGGGAACATATTCATCACATATTCAATGCTGTAACATGCTGTATCCATGCGGCCTTACGTGCCCTGTATGCGCATGTGGTACCCTGTCACACGTCGCGTCACACGTCAACTTGGAGCAGCACAGCAGGTCACGCGCATCAACGGGAAGGACACACCTTGCCACGCTCGTGGCGATCCCCAAAACCATTAAAATATATCTATTGTATCATGGTTATGTTTGATGATGTTTGATGTTTGATGTCCGAATACATCATATATCTGGTGCGTTTGCACGTTTGATAAGTTAAAACATGTTGAAAGAGGTTTTACTCGGAAGAACTCAGAACACGCAAGCTACTGAATCCTACTGAATCGGGTTGGACAGGAGACCTGAAACACAACGACAATTTCCCACGATAGACGATAGAATGACGATAGAATGACGATAGAATGACGATAGCGATTACACTGATTACACTGCCAGATGAATAGCACAGAGTCACGTCTCCACCAGGACCACCAGCAGGCCTCGACCCGGGAAAACGTCTCCAGTTGCGTTCTTGAGATGTCTGTTTTGTCTGTTCTTGAGTCTGTTTTGTCACTTTGTTTGTTTAATCCTTCCAGCTCTTCGATCCTCTTCCCTTCTGTTAGCCTTCTTTATGCATCTGCGTTTTCTTCAGTGCCTTCAAAACCTTCCCAGGATGTGCCAGGATGTGCCAGGATCTCAGGCCAAGCGACATGCCCACATGCAAGATGTGATTGTCGCAGAGAGCTGCAACACTCCACCAGGTCCAGTGGAGGAAAGAAATTTGATGGCCGTGAATGCCGCGCAGAAACCAGCCTGCAATGCATTGCAATGCAGTGACAAAATGACACACAAATACGAGACACATACAAATACAGGTATTTCAATCAAGATATGAACACATGGAAACACCTGGACTTGTTGTGATTCGGTGAAACACTCAGACAGAAACACTGTGAAACACTGTGAAACATTTGACGATATCTCACATTCTCCCTCGTAGATTCTCAGGGCTGCGCATATGCATAGGGCCCACCCCGGAAGTTCACCAAGGTGGAGAGAAACGTCCAACCGAGGATGATCAAAAGCGTCACCACGATAGACAAGTCCCATGTTCCAGGAAGGTCCCTGGACCAAATGCAAAGCGTTCTCAACACGCTGCCGACCTGAAGTCAACAAAAGGATGTTATTCTGATTTAATAGTTTAATCGTATGGAATGGTTTTTGAAGAACTGCTACGAGCGAAGGGTTTAAGTCACATCAGTTGGGCAGAAGTCACATCAACCCCATGTAACAGCGAGTTGGAAGAAAGTCACATCAACTGGGCAAAAGTCACATCAAAATATCAAAATCCCAATGGCACACCGGCTTTCAAGGAATGTTGTTATATCTCCAAAAATGAAGAAAACATTGCGCACACTGAGGTATTCACATATGTTTAAACTATGTTTTCAAAGGATATATTGAGGAATCACCATGGCACACGGCCTCCCAGATCTTTAACTTTGTTTCCTAACAAACATAGATTTCCATGTAATAGCTATGGGCAACATCATCATATCAACAACGTTAAAATCTGAAAACCTAGTGGCACACCGCTGTCAACATCCGCTTCCGCTTGAATGTTTCATAAGTTCTGCCTTCTGTAAACATTCCCTCTCTCTGCTGGCGTCTCCCGCCCGTATCTCCCGCCAGCGCCAAACAAGGCGACCGAGACTGTAATTTTCTTTTTCGGCAAAATGTTTGCACCAGCGGCAGCAGCAGCAGGAGGAAGCAGCAGCAGCAGCAGGAGGAGGACAGCAGCAGCAGCAGCAGGAGGCAGCAGCAGCAGCAGGAGGAAGCAGCAGCAGCAGCAGGCGGAAGCAGCAGCAGCAGCAGCAGCAGCAGGAGGCAGCAGCAGCAGCAGCAGCAGCAGCAGGAGGCAGCAGCAACAGCAGCAGGAGGCAGCAGCAACAGCAGCAGGAGGCAGCACGGCCTCCCGATACAACTTCTACGAGCTGATACGACTTAACGCTAGGGCTAGTAGGGTCAAATAGAATCATGTCAACAAAACATTGCGCACAGCGATGAAAAAGTGTTCGAATAAATAACCCATCAAATAAAGAACTATCAAAATCTATACGGAACACTGCGCGCACGCAGGTGTGATACGACTTCAGGTCGATTGATACGACTTAAGCCTAGTGGGTAAGCAATATGTTTAGGTTCATATCTGATGTTGGTTTTTCATGCAAAAAGGGCCTTGGAATGCACACAAAGGATTTCTATCAAGGGACTTGTACAAAAACATGCTGCAAATGTTGGTTTTAAAGAAACATCATTGAAAATTTTACAGCCCCCTACCCTACATATCATCAACAAAACATCAAAAATAATTCCAACATAGACCCCAACCTGTTTCCACAAACATCCACAAAGTATCGTTCCAATTCCGTGTGAAGCGATCGAATTTGTCCAGGTACTGTTGCTCCGGCAGAAACGCCAACTCCACGAGAAATGGCCCGTCGCAGGGAACCCCTGCAGGCAATACTTCATTTTTTCAAAAAAAACTTCAAAGGTTGGGCCGAACATATTCCCACGTTGCAGAGCCACACGAAATCAGCCAAAAAAAACTACATCAACATGTATCGAAATATAAATGTAGTTGCGCACGAAGTCAACCATGCAAGAAAGACCGAACAGGTCAGGAAATGGTGTAGCAGCGTAGCGCTCTTGGCCTCTTTGAGCTCAATTCCCACCACTGCGGTGGACACAATCCAAACAACAGTTTCAGCTGAAAATGAAATGACATGTTGTCATGACGTGTTTGGAAAACACTTGACATTGGGGAAAAGGAAATGGGGCTAAGTGCACCCTGTACATGGTTGCAATACCTTGGTGACACCTGCTTGGGCTAATTGTGGGCAGTCCTGATTCAGGTGCCAACAACGTCCATGTCTAGTCGTGATAATTTCATATCGCGATGTTTCCACCGTCGCCAGCTGCATTCGCAAGTTGTTTCTCTCCTGGTGATACTGGTTGATCGCCATCTCAATGTTGCTGATGGTGCGCATTGCATGATCCATGTGTCCTCGATGATCACGGAGTTGGCCTCCAGCATCTCTTGGATTTCCAATGATTTCCATCAGGCTCTTCTTGACCTTCTCCTGGTAATCGATCTCTTGTTCAAACCCACGCTTCTGCAACTCAATCTGATTCTCAAGGTCAACGACCTTCTCCTCCAACTCACGAATCTGCCTTTGGAATTTCCGCTGAGGGATCTTCTGCAGGGCGAAAAGATGTTTCACCCAAAACATGACTTTGCCAATCTTCTGCAAAACAATAGTTGCGGTGCCAAAACACCGCCATCATCCACCAATCGCCATTGTTGATGCCATAGACCTTGTTCATGATCGACTTGTTGTCACTTGCTGTCATTCATCAAATTTCATCACCATCGCCACCAAAGCTGCGGCTGCGGATGTCGATCCCATGGTCTCCTGAATTATTTTCCTTCTTTATCTTCTTTCCTCCTTTGTTTTCTTCTTCGCTGGAGTGAAGCTTTCGTCTGACACCAGGTACATGATGTCCTCGAAAACGGTCTGAGAAATTCTGCCTCGCTGCAATCTTCGTCAAGCCATCTGCAAGCTGTCGTGCCGAAAATATCCACTTCCACAGGCATTTCATGGACTCGAAGAGCTCCTTGGTGACCAAGCATTCCAAAGACACTCTCTTGTCTGCCGGCTGTTGAATGGTTTCACGCTTGATACCGTCAAACAGCGATTTGCAATCTGTAATGACTGCACATTGTCCACTGGCCTTCTGCTGCACTTCCTTCAGTGAGAGCTCTGGAGGGTGAAGGTGTGTCAAATAGTTCTTGACCAGCAGCAGCTCCTCCAATCCAGTTGAGAGACTGCTTGACACCCTGCTGCCGGACTTGACCTGCAGTCTCTGTTCAGCTTGAACGAACGCCATGCCAATATGGACATAGGTGTCTGTTCACCTCGAAGGACTTGGGCATCTCCTGCCAGTATGATATATCCTCCTCGGCTTCCAGGATTCTTTCTCACACTGAAGGCCGCGTCCACAAACATGATGACCGCAAGGTCGTGGATGTTTCTTTTCTGGTTCTTCTCAGGCTTCGCCAAAAACTTCATCCTCTGTTGTGCCGCTGACTTGGCAAAACGTAGTGTCTTGTTCAGCTCAGTCATGACCTTGACTTCACCACTTGCTAAGTCACTAGCCTGGATTGACACCGATGCCGCCAAGGCTGGCATACCTTGACCTGCTGGCCACTGCAAGGCTCCAATCTAGCCTTTGACTTCTCATAGTCAGTCATGGGGCTCCCTTTTCTCATGCTCACTCCATATACTCCTCCTATGATGTCTGACCAACTCCGTCCTTCAGCTCGATAATGCCACCACAATACTTGATGGGGCTGGTCTCGGAGAGCTGATCCCACTTGCCGAAGTTGAAGTTTTTTTTGAAGTTCACAATCGCCTGCCCCATTGAACTCTGTGTTGTAGGGATCTCCTCCAATCAGGACATTGTCCATGTGCAGGATCATGCAATCACCTTATCTGCATCATCTCCATCAATCAGCATGTAGCAGCATTTGTCAAGTGGATGTCGTCTCCATCCATTGTCCTGCATCTGTTGGCGTCTTCATACCACAGCAGGGGCGCATCTGACAAACCATATGCGCTCTTCAGTGCGCATAAAGCAAGGTGCTTCGACCCCAAGCAGGGCAGCGCAATCATGTGGCAGCTTGACGCCCAATTCGCGGGTGAAGTTCTTCCCAAAAAACAAATCCTGCTCGTACATCACCACATAGCATGACCCATCCAAGCCATCCAACCAAGTCAAAAGAAAACTCTTGGACAACCTGCTTCCTGTTGGTGCTGCTTTCTGCAGTGACAGCACATCTGGATCTTCAAAACCTCGTAGACCTGTCTGCTTTTTCCTGGCTCTTCCATGTCAGCACCCGTCTGGCTGAACTTGTTCTGCCACTGCGCTCTGCCTTGATGCCCTCACTGCGGGTCGCAAACTCCCAAACGAGGTTGGTGAGGTACTGTGAAAGCTCCTGCTTCTTTGCCTCCACAAACTCCTGCTGCTCTTCAATGTTGAGGTGCCTTGGATTCACCTCGCCTTTGCGATAAGCCGTGTAGAGCATGTCATCAAGCTCGAAGCCTCCTTCGACACACTTCCAGCCATCTGGCAAATCTCCAACAACATCATGCACTAGCACGTCAACATACAACTCATCACCACTGGGTGGCGCTGGAACTTGAGCAGCAGCTTCTTGTTCTCGCTGAATTCTAATGGCATGGGCATCAGTAGAGCCTGTAGCATAAGTCTTGGATGCCTTTTCAATGTTCTCATCAGCTCCTTCTGTTCTCCTCTTTGGAGATCTTGCCCTTGGACTCAGGTGCTCGGTCAGCTCGTTCAGGTTCCACAGTTGATGCCACTGACATTCTGCGTGACTCTTCTGGATGTCCTTGTTGAGAGCGTCGTGGAGTTCTGTCTCGATCAGCTGCAGTGTTCTGGATTGGCACGGGCAAAACCATGCGCACAACTCCAGGTAGAACTTGCTCGTCTTCCCAGCGTGGTTCACCTTCTTCTGCAATGCTTCACAGTCAGTCAGCTGATCCTGGGGGAACTTGCGAATCATCCATGTTGTCCCCCACAGCTGGCTCAACTTCAGCTTGAACTCCATCCTTGAACTGAGGTGTCGATCTGGCTTTCAAATCTTCCAGATCTTTGAGAGCCGCTTTCACATCTTCTGGTTGCAGAAATCCACTTTCCTCCACGAGTGGCCGTATACTTGACGCTCACCGCATCTGATCAAGCTTGTTCCATGACAAAGCCACAAAATTAAACTCTGGTGCCCTCGTGGTCCTCAATTGCCACAACTCTTGCTGGCCCTCTCCACTTGGCTTTCTGCAAGATTCCTGACCCAGCAACACGACAGTACCAACACTTCTGTCCCACCACCAGCATGTCCTTCACATGTCCTTCACGTCCTGGAAGTTCTGGTTGAAGGCGCTGCGAAGTTTGGCATCTGAATCTGCTTTCAACGACGCCATCTGTGCGCGCAAGCGCTTTTGCTGGATGAGCGCAAAAGCTCCAGCTTCATCAGGAGGTTCTTGTCCAGGATTGAAGATCTCGGACGTCAGGCCATGCACGTAGGTCATGGACTTGCCAAGGACCCACTGCTGTGTAAAGCCTCGGACCATCTCGGTCTGGTTGATGGCACGGGGCACGTAAATTGCAACCTCTTTCAGACTGCTGAGGTCGTGCTTGTTGACTTCATCCTGGTAGAGCTCCAATGCTCGCCTGATCACTTGGTGCTTTCTTTCAACCACTCCAAGCCATGAGTGTTGCTCTCGGTTGTTCTGCTGCCTGAACTTCAAGTACAATTCCACGGCCGCTTGCCCATTCTCGCACATGCTTTGAAGTCCAACCTTTCGCTTCATCAATCCTCAGGTACTTTGGAATGCCGAACTGCTTAAACCACATACGTTCGATGCCCTTCGTGAACTCCTCAGCTGTCTGTCTCCTCTCAGGATGCAAATGGCACAGTATCGGGTGGCATGGTCCACGATGGTCAGCACACATTGTCTGCCAGACAATGCACGCTTCTTGCGTTTGGCTGCGGGTGCACGTTGTTGAACGATTGAATCTTCACACTGGATCCAGTGGCTGTACACCTGGATGTGTTCATTGTATTCTGCACTTTTCACACCTGAGCTGGCTGGAGCTTGTGCTGGGCGCTTTCTGGCATAGCACACACAGGGCAAACATAGTGCTTTGCAGCCGTCAGGACATTCTCCGTGGCTTGCACTTCTTCAGGCATCTTGCAGAGGGTGTCGTTGCTGATGTGGCCCATGTTCTTGCGAAGCCTCTGGACATGCTCAAAAGGTCGGCTGCCAACTTGCTGTTGGAGTTCTCGGTTCTTCTGCGCTGGCTCGCTGACAGTCACAGGCGGTGACTCTCCTTCCAACTCTCCAACACCATCACATCTGCTGTAGGCTTCTTCAAGAGTTTCAGCAGCATGAACATCTTCCCAATGATTCACCTGATTCACCAAGGCCTCTGCAAGCATAGCTGCCATGTTGGAGGTTTTGGCATCTGCTTCATAGGTGCTTTCCCTTTTGCCTTTGAACCCTTCGAAGACTTATTGCCCTTTGACTGCCCTTTGACTGCCCTTTGGACGTGTTCTGTCCTGGCACTACCGCCATCACTGGGTAAAAGCCGCGAGCAGGTCTTATCTGGTTCATCCGCTGTCTTGCTTCAACGTAGGCAGCAAACACCTCGTCACACTCTGCAGACATCTCCTCAGCAGCATAGGCCGTCTCGGTCTCCTCCTCATAGTCATCATCCCAATACGCTGCATCATCGTCATGGAAGTAGCTCTCATCAAAAGCGTCGTCAAAGTCCGCCTCGATGTCATAGTTCTGCTGGTGCTCATAATCAGCCTCGATGGAGTCCTTGTTGCGACCGGCTTTGGAGGGATACCCAGCACTGACTTCAGGAGTGCTGTCTTGGCCGATCACAAAGTTCAATCCCATCCGCACGGTCTCCAGGTTCAACTTCTCCACCAACAAAGTCTTCATGACCATCTGCCGTTGATCTTGCTTCAAGCCCGCTCTTCTAAGGTAGAACCATCCAATCACTTTGTCCGGCAGCTTCACCTCATGTGTTTCCAGTTTTCATAGTGCTCTTTCAAAGTCTGCCGTATATTCCTGGATTGTCTGGTTCTTTGAGCGTCTGGTGTGCATGAAGAAGTTCTCAAAGTCATTGGGCAACTCTGTGATCGCATCGTATTTGAACACGGCGTCCAAGCGCTTCAACAACGTCGAAGTTCCGGTTGAAGCTTCAAGGTCGCTCATCTGTAGATCTTCAACTGCGTCCCAAGCTCTGCCTGTCAATGCGCCATGACGTTAAAGGCTGTCTCGCTCTGGATCCTCTTCTTGAATTCTTTGTAGCCACATGCCCGGTTTGAGAACTCAGGAACATATTCATGAGCCTTTCCAGCGTAGGGCTTGATGCCGTAGTCCCGGAAGTCGCCATAGGTGATCTCAGGCAACCGCTACCAACAACAAGATGTAGTTGCGCACGAAGTCAACCATGCAAGAAAGACCGAACAGGTCAGGAAATGGCGTAGCAGCATAGCGCTCTTGGCCTCTTTGAGCTCAATTCCCACCACTGCGGTGGACACAATCCAAACAACAGTTTCAGCTGAAAATGAAATGACATGTTGTCATGACGTGTTTGGAAAACACTTGAAATACATAATATAAATTAATTTACATTAAATAGTAGAGGATTTTCTGTGTGGACTTGTTGCCGGAAAATGCAAACAATATGCTGAAGACGTCATAGTTCCATTCCGCTTCATGCGAACACAGAAACAGTTCCATGTTCAAACCTCATGTCACTCATGTCTTACAAATAGTACAAATAGGACAACAAATAAAATACGAAAAATGATAAATTCGAATTCAGTCACGTTATCTTACTATATCTTACTAGATGACAATTTGTTTCCATGTCCTGTCTCTGAGGTCCCAGACCCAGAGTACTGGGAGCCGTAGCTGCATAAATACGAGACCGTACACACCATCACGCCTCGGGAGGAGTTTGAGGTGGCAGCAAATGCGGAATAGAATTGAATAGAAACATATAGAAACATAATATGACCGCTGGTACAATTGCAAGCATACATCCCGTATCTATTCATTATATTTTCTAAATTATCAAAATAGATGCTAAATGGATGTTCATCCACCCAAATAAAATACTATAGGTTTTGGCTGGTTTTGGCACATCCTCATATGCCATAGAAACAAACCGCCTCCCATTGCCTCCCATTGGTCGAATTCAATGTGTGCGTGTGTGTCCAAACGTGCCAGTTTCAAAAGACTTGCAGAATTTGAGTGATGAGATGTTGATGAGCATATTCCGCACGTTTCAGAAACATGTCAACACAGCGCCGTTCGAGAAGGTTGAGCAGTTTGCCACCAAGGCCGTTGTTGAAATCCAAGATCAATCCCAAACCTCAGCTTTCGCTCTGCGAAACTCAAGGAGAGAACTCAGGAAATGAAATCCATTCTGCACAAGTGGGGCCTGAGCACCAAATAATGTTTATCACACAATAATGTTTATCATTGTTTATCACTCTTGAAAGAAGACTATCTGAGCCTTCAAGGAGATTGTGAGAAAATCGACGGAGATCACATCTTGGGTTCCCTCTTGGCTTTTCAGCAAATCTTGCCTTCTCTTAAGGAATCCTGAACCTTTTCGGGTCGCGAATAACCTTCGGGAAGAACGGTCCTAGACCAAGACTTCAGAACTTCTGAAAAGATGAAGGCAAAGGCGCCTGCTCTAACTGCTAAGAGTTGAAATTGAATCCTGCATCATCTTAGCAGTTCATCCTTCAATCCTTCACCGTTCCTCACCATATCTCTCCCTTCACCTCACACCTCACCATAGAGCCCTTTGATCTTTGCAGATCTTTGCAGATCTTTGATGATCTTCCCGATTCCAGGTGAGGCAGCGCCTCGCATCGTGACCCTGTGACCCGCTTCAAACGAAGTCTCGGCGATTGCGTCTTGCCATGTCTTGCCATGTCTTGCCAGCGAGTCTGCGTCTTGCGCGTCGCCCCGGCAACGCGGCAACGATAGTGTTGCAAAACTAAAATTATTATTTTTGCCGCTGAAAACATCAAGGCAAAATCGTTGCTGCAAATCGAATGAGAAAACGTCTAATGGAATTGTAACAGCAGAAGTGCTCTACCAGGGCTGCCAGCAGGTCTTGTCCCTGTCGCCTGGTGTCCTGATTGTTTTTAACATCAGGCTGAGCGCCGTTGTTTTGCTGTTTTTGCAAACGCCAAGAGGTCTGGTTCCACATTGCTGCATCAGGAAACTGGGTCACACATTGATGCAGCTCATATGGCTTCAGAGTGTGAAATTGTTCTCTGGCTGCGCAGAAAATCTGCAGAGCAACCAAAGATGTCTCGTTTCAGATCGCAAAAGTGCGAAGCTTTAATTTAATGCCAAATGATGCCAAAGAACAATAGGACAAGGAGACCTTCAATGAACAACGCCATCTCAGAGAAACCGCAGTGTGCAGCTTGCTCGATATCGCCTCACACAAAACCAATCAAAATCCATCAATCAACAGCTGAGTTCATCACAATTTCAAAGATGCAGCAAGATATGACAAAATGCCTTAAAAGTAATTGAGGTTGGCGGGCAATGACTTTGGTTTTGATATACCTGGTACATCCTCGTACCCATCTCGCTTGTCCGAACTCGATGACAACTACACCCTCAGACTGAGACTTTTCTGGGTGTGCTAGATTAGCAACGCCCATGGTGCTTATTGCAACCAGTTGCGGCCAAGAGGTCATAGCAAGTTGGCGGTGCAGCGTTGACCTTTCAGAGACCGCTGATGCTCATGATGTCGAATGCAATTGAATCAAGTTGAATCAAGTTAAACACAATGACATTATAATGACGTCATAATGACATCATGATGACATGACGAGACCTGCCCTGTGCAAAAAGTCCTACTGCTTGACCCACTTCAAGCAGCATTCACTTGATTTAGCTTGTGTGGCCTCAATTTAACATACTTTAACGTGTTTGAACTGTTATTTTAACTTATTGCCTCTGAGTCGCACTGGAAGATGATCCACGACGTGGAAGGAGCGGTGACGTCAAGTGTCGAAATTCTGCGGTTGTTCGACTCTCCCGAGAGAGGTGCCACGTGGAAAACCCTGTCAAACTCGCTAGACCCTCCTCTGCAAGGGACACGTGTAACAGCTAGTAACACATTGTTTCGCTGCCGTTCAAAAAACTTTCAAGTCGGCAAAAGTCAAAGGGAAACAATCTGACTACACAACATGACTAAATCTGACTATAATCTGATTGCACTGTGCCACAAGCGGTGTTAATATGTGTAAATGAGTTCACAAATTGAGAAGCGTCACAGCGCTAATTGGTTTATTGCTAAATGGTGAAGCAGAGCACATCTGAGGGCAGAGTTTCTGGAGAGTTTCTGGAGTCCTCCTCATCGCCTTGCAGAGATTGGAAACGACATCGAATCCAACGAAATCTGATGAACTAGATCCTCTCGTAAGACTAGATCTCGTAAGAAAACGAAAACGATGTGTTTCCGCATGTTTTGTGAATACATACCGCGATTTTGTCAGAGCAAAGTTGAATGAAGACATGTTGAAATATGTTGAACACTGTAACGAAAGGATTCATGGATTCAGAATGGATTCAGAACGAAGCAGAGCGAAGCGACGCACCTGCCAGGATTCTGCTGCCATCCCTGCATTTGACGAGAGCCGCACAGAAACACTTACGACGAAACGACATGTCACGATATGTTGCGATGCACCACGACATCTTCCAATGTAGAACTCATGCATCTTCCACTCAATAAACTACGACTACGACAATCTACGAGAATCTACGACTGGCATGGAGTGCCACCCACCTCTGCTTCAGGGCTTTCCGCAAGAAAGACGATTCGCTTTGGAGCAGCTCAGTGGCTAACACGTGCACCAAGAAAAGGAAAGACGCCATCTCTGACCGAGCACTTGCAAACCTGCAATTTCGACAGCTTCCAGATAAAATATAGCGAACTGATAACAGATAAAACATAACAGCGGTGATTCTAAAACAAGTTGTGTCAAGTTTGATATAAATCATAATAACTAGATCAATCTAATATGTCACAGCTTTTCAGGGCTTTTGAACCACTTTTTGACCTTCCTTTCGACCTACCTCTTGACTGACACACACACACACAGAGTAACATTGAATATCTGGACTTGAAAAACACACTCTGAGCCACGAAACGAGTTTGTGCCAAGCATAGCGTCATGCGACTGGAAATGTCTCAAGTTCAGAATCTCCTGCAGAATATACATCGTAAAAAATAGGTCAGTGCAAGTTCTTGAATGTCAATTGATGACATGATGCTCACTTCGTCACTGGCTTGACATCGTCTCCAATTACAGCCTTCAAAAAAGTGAATTGTTATCACATCTTGACGCGCATGTTTGATGTGGGTGTTCTGATACCCGTGTGCGCGCGCGTGTGTGTTTTCCTTAAACTGTTGAAAGGGTCTTGAAAGGACTATTGGCAGCCAAGATTTCCCACATTTCTGAACTTAACGTTTCTTGGGTACATCCTATTTCTCAAGATTTGTTTTGCTGACCTAGACCATTTGGCGAGGTTTCTGGGAGATAGGGGGCGAGGGGGCTCACCGTGGAAAGAAGTTCTTGGGAATAGGATTTGCGTGAAATACTCTTTCATGGTTTTAGCAAGATGCTTCAACTCCGCGTTTCCTCAGGCAAACCAACGTAGGGACCCAGGTTTTTGCGGAAGTAATGGATGAATGTTCTCGCCGGGGAGGGTATGCATCCAAGAAACCAAAAATACGATGCAAAGAAACAATAATTCAATCCTGCACAACACTTCATCATACTTCAGTGATTTTCCTCTGAATCAAAACACAATGGAGTTGATGGTAGAGGAAACAGAACGTCGGTAATGATTCATCAAGAGCAATCGTTCACAGTAAGTACTTTTGTTCTAGTTTTCTGCGAAAGTCATACATATTTTTTTTCGTCTTCTCCTCCTCCTCCTTCTTTTCATTGCGTTCTCATTTTGATATGTTCGTGTTCTTCTTTGTCTGAATATGTCTGAATGTCTGTTCTTTACCAGGCATGATGCTATTATGTTGTGTCTTGTCCTTGCTCCGTACGCAAAAGACTGCATTTCTTCCTTTTACAGCTCCATTATGCCTATACGCCTATACATGGCCTGAATCATCCCACATTGATTCGCCATGCAAAACGAGCACATGAAGATGTTTCCATATGGTGCACGGAGGGCAACAATCGAAACTGTAGACTGCTCAAATATGCTCAAAATATATTGTGGCGCAACGATGCTTTACGATAGCGAGACAACCAAAATCAATTGAAATGCTGAAGTTTTTATAGTTATTCCCCACCTGCCAGGTGAGGGTTGTTAGATTTTATCGAAGTTGTTCTCCTCCTCCTCGGCTAGCTATCCTCCTCCTGCTTCCCCTGCTTCTCCTGCTTCTCCTCCGCCAGCATCTCCTCCACCACCTCTGCCTCCACTTCCACGTCCACTGTTGCCTTGCCAACTCTTCGCCAAGCTCTTCGCCAACGTCCGAGCTCAGTGTGCGCCGCTGGACCTAAACCTGGGACCTTCCCAGCTCAGTGGGCACCGCTGGACCTCAACCTGGGACCTGCCCAGCTCAGTCTGCACCGCTGGACCTCAACCTGGGACCTTCCCAGCTCAGTGTGCACTGCTGGACCTCAACCGGGGACCTGCCCAGCTCAGTGTGCACCGCTGGACCTCAACCTGGGACCTACCCACCTCAGTGTGCACCGCTGGACCTCAACGGCCAGATAAATTGCCAGAAGAGATGCCAGATAGAATGTCAGATAGAATGCCAGAAGATATGCCAGAACATATGCCAGAAGAGATGCCAGATAGAATGTCAGATAGAATGCCAGAAGATATGCCAGATAGAATGCCAGAAGATATGCCAGATAGAATGCCAGAAGATATGCCAGATAGAATGCCAGAACATATGCCAGAAGATATGCCAGGTAGAATGCCAGAAGATATGCCAGATAGAATTCCAGAAGATATGACAGGCCAGAACATATGCCAGGTAGAATGCCAGAAGATATGCCAGATAGAATTCCAGAAGATATGCCAGATAGAATGCCAGATAGGATGCCAGATAGAATGCCACAAGATATGCCAGATAGAATGCCAGAAGATTTGCCAGATAATATGCCAAAAGATATGCCAGATAGAATGCCAGATAGAATGCCAGAAGATATGCCAGATAGAATGCCAGAAGATATGCCAGGCCAGAACATATGCCAGAAGATTTGCCAGAACATATGCCAGAACATATGCCAGAATATATGCCAGAAGATATGCCAGGTAGAATGCCAGAACATATGCCAGAAGATATGCCAGGTAGAATGCCAGAAGATATGCCAGATAGAATGCCAGATAGGATGCCAGAAGGTATGCCAGATAGAATGCCAGAAGATATGCCAGATAGAACGCCAGATAGCATGTCAGATAGAATGCCAGAAGATATGCCAGATGAAGTGCCAGAATGCTTGCCAGATAGAATGCCAGAAGATATGCCAGGTAAAATATCAGAAGATATGCCAGATAGAATGCCAGAAGATATGCCAGAACATATGCCAGAAGATATGCCAGTTAGAGTGCCAGAAGATATGCCAGATAGAATGCCAGAAGGTATGCCAGATAGAATGCCAGAAGATATGCCAGATAGAACGCCAGATAGCATGTCAGATAGAATGCCAGAAGATATGCCAGATGAAGTGCCAGAATGCTTGCCAGATAGAATGCCAGAAGATATGCCAGGTAAAATATCAGAAGATATGCCAGATAGAATGCCAGAAGATATGCCAGAACATATGCCAGAAGATATGCCAGTTAGAGTGCCAGAAGATATGCCAGATAGAATGCCAGAAGGTATCCCAGATAGAATGCCAGAAGATATGCCAGATAGAACGCCAGATAGCATGTCAGATAGAATGCCAGAAGATATGCCAGATGAAGTGCCAGAATGCTTGCCAGATAGAATGCCAGAAGATATGCCAGGTAAAATATCAGAAGATATGCCAGATAGAATGCCAGAAGATATGCCAGAACATATGCCAGAAGATATGCCAGTTAGAATGCCAGAAGATGCCAGATATGCCAGATAGAATGCCAGAAGATATGCCAGATAGAACGCCAGATAGCATGTCAGATAGAATGCCAGAAGATATGCCAGATGAAGTGCCAGAATGCTTGCCAGATAGAATGCCAGAAGATATGCCAGGTAAAATATCAGAAGATATGCCAGATAGAATGCCAGAAGATATGCCAGAACATATGCCAGAAGATATGCCAGTTAGAGTGCCAGAAGATATGCCAGATAGAATGCCAGAAGATATGCCAGATAGAATGCCAGAAGATTTGCCAGATAGAACGCCAGATAGCATGTCAGATAGAATGCCAGAAGATATGCCAGATGAAGTGCCAGAATGCTTGCCAGATAGAATGCCAGAAGATATGCCAGGTAAAATATCAGAAGATATGCCAGATAGAATGCCAGAAGATATGCCAGAACATATGCCAGTTAGAGTGCCAGAAGATATGCCAGATAGAATGCCAGAAGATATGCCAGATAGAATGCCAGAAGATTTGCCAGTAACAAAATGTATAAATGTCATGGTGGGGATCACACGAAGTAAAGTAATTTCCATTTTTTGCCTGTGAGATCATTAGCACCGTAAGCCAGAGTGCAGGTCCACGAAGAATCGGTAAAACATTCAGAGATTACAATGAACATTCTGCCAACATCCTTTTTAGCTACAGATTTGTGCATGTTCTTCACCCAGGGAAAACCTTTGCTCGAATATGTGATTTGCTGTTTTTGATTGGTGCTGCTTTGCGATCGTTTGCGACATGCACATGGTTTTTGTTCCAAAGAACTTCAGCATCTTGTGCATCTTGTGCACGTTTTCACACGAAACAAATCTGGAAGTTCGGAAATACTTTAAACTTTAAACGAACAAAACAAACAAAACAAAACGGCAAACATGCGCCTCCCCTTGTCATCTTCCTGGATGCTGCAATGCCTTGTAAATATAGCTGGTCTGTGTTTCAAAAAAAATGCCGCAAAATCCGTAAGTCCAATTTTGTCGGGTCCTGCGCCGCATTTCTGCCTCAGCGCATTGGCCACGCCCAGCCGACAGCAAATGTGCCAGAAAAAATGCCAAATTTGGCTATGATTTTTAAACCATGTTAAGCTAAGATCTGATTTGGTCCCTTTCCATCCCTGTCGGCAAAAACATTGATTTAGAAAATAACAAAACGCCAAGAAAAAGGGGGCTAGACTCTTAGACGCATCTCTTTCGTTTCTATTTCGGGCAGTCCAACGACTGTCCCTCCAACCGCTTTTCTCGTCCTCTCTTTGACCGAGGAACTTTTCTGCAAGGCGCTTCTAGCAGCCTTCAAGGCCAAGGCGGACAGGAAGATTCCGACAACATTCTGACAGAGATTTAGAAAGATTCAAAAAAATCAGTTTAGTTCAGCCAAGTTCAGCTAAGTTCAATGATTTCTTTAATGATCTTGATTTTTTGCATTTTGCAGAGATGGTTTTGAATCCAGAATGCTTCAGGGAGACATGCAAACATGCAAGAGTTTGAGTTGCAAGTTTCCAGTACGCACAGAAATTGCAAAAATCATGAACAAACAGTGCAGATCTGTACAAACAGTACGTCATGATCAGCCACTCCAGGAAAACACGTATTGTGAGGTGTTTGTGCATGAGTCCATGTATTTCCATTATCCTTCATTGATTAGTTGGCGTACTTCGTGTCCCAACGTTTCCTTCTCACTTTGTTTTGCCCAATCCCTTACCCTTACGTCTAGTGAAGTGTTCAAAAATTCCAGCAACAGACCCCAAACAGCGTGGGAGAGTGGGAGGATGATGATGTTGAGATGGATGATGATGATGATGATGGTGGTGATGATGATGATGATGATGTTGAAAGTGGCAATCTTGAGGAGAGTGATGAAAAGGATGATAATGTTGATGTTGCGGAAGATGACGTGGAGGTTGATGATGTTGAGGCTGACAAGGGGGGAAGATGATGATGTTGAGAATGACGATGTTGAGGAGGAGGAAGATGATGATGTTGAGGAGGGGGACCAATCCCAAAACCGGGACCCACACTTTGCGCAAGCCTGCGCAATCGACATGCACTTGGACATTTCACAAGGGAACAATTTAAGCGAGGATTTACCGTGAAATGCCGGGGCCCAAGACCGGGGACCACACTTTGCGCGAGCCTGCGCAATCGAAATGCACTTGGACATTTCACAAGAGCCACTTTGTGCGAAAATGTGCAGGAAAAATGCCGGGGCCCAGATGGAGCACCCTGATCAAGCACCAGCCTTTACTCTTACCGTAAGAACCCCTCAGTGTGGACACATGTGGACACACTGTTTGGGGAAAAAACAACAATGAAGGATAATTATTCCAGGTTCCTCTGTCTATCTCTGTCCACCGAGACCCTGCTCCATTCTTTAGATTAGGATGTTGTTCTGCGTTGCCTAAAGTGGTGGTCACATGTTGTCACGACATGTTGTGATGACATGTTGTCCGAATTCTTCCTGCCTCTAGAAGGATTTTGCGCCTGGTGGCAGTGGCATTGCTCTCGCCCAGAGCCTTGCCCCGCAAATGTTGCGAACACTTTGCGGTCTGAAACAAACACTGCGAGCCACAAACCTACACCTTTTGAGTGTGCGCAACTACAATAATAATTACAGTACACGTTTTGATTTTACGGTTCTTTACAAAGTGTCAGCCCGAATCCTATCAGTGGTGTGTCGTGTCAGCAAATGTGTGCGAAGTTGGTATGCCATGTTGATCTTGGGCGGTGGGCTACATCGATCGCGGGACGCTCCTAATATCCCAATATCTTCCCTTTCGAATCATGTTTTCCTACGCTTTCCATAGCTCGAACACGTCGTCTGAAGATGTCGTGCTCAGACATGACGTTCGCACATGAGTTGGATGCAATCGACTTTGTTCTGCTTTACCAAGTGCCTGTGGGGACACTTTGCGCAAGATCTCTGTCGTTGGTACAGTTCTCAAGCCAGACGCTCGGGCAAGACCTTTGCACGACTTTGCCTTAAGGCCTTGTTGGAGATTCAAGACGCCGAAGAGATTGCTCAAGCGCCGGCACAAGTAACCGTAACCCTTCTCGGGACAACAGTTTGAGGAAGCGGCAGTCATCCTGCCAAGCATGCAAACTCAGGCGCGCAATCAAGTGTCCATACTGTCCATACTTGGCAAAGCTGCTTGGCTTGCCATATCGCAGTGGTCTACAGCCTTGCCAAGCTGTCTACAGCATGTCAGGTTTTAAGACGGCTTTGCTTTCAGCTTCAAGATGATGCAGAATCTTTGGAGGTGAGAGTGGCGGAATGTTTCGAGCAAGCCAACGTCTGTTTGGCTCACTACACACAGCTTGCATGCTACGTGGACACCGTCGAGGCATCGACCACTTGAGCGCGGAGGTGGTCCCGGCTGCTGTTTTCCTTTTTTTTGTTTTGTTTGGTTTCATGATTTTTCATGTTTGGGGTCTTTGGCTGTCTTTGGGCACAAGTGCCCAAGACACGTATTTTTTTCTGTTGATCAGGCTGAAAAGGAGCCGAGCTGGTAGCTAATTGCTGTGCCTTGCATGGAAGCCAGCAAACATTACCCATTGGTTGCAATGTTTGATTTGATGTGCTTACCACCAGCTATTGCATCCTATTGTGGAGCTCTGGACAAGCAGAGATTTCCCGTTTGGACTAGAGGCTGCGCATAGCCACCCCTCAAACCGAGAGCCCGTGCGCGATAGAATTCTTTACAATTTGCATTTCCAAATGTCTCAAGAACAAGCATGCAGGCAATGCAGGCGCAAGCAAGATCAGGAGCCCGTGCTACGAATTCTTTTTCAGGGTCTGAGTTGCCCGGCTGCAGCACCAAAATCTGCACGTCCAAAGTCCCTGAGCAACGCAGCAGCATCCAGCGCCACACCCCGAATTGATTCCTCTGCAGCTCCACGCACCTCAATATCAGCAGACGCAACAGAGACGGAGACTGTGCGCGGCAGAAAATGAACAATCATGTATGCAGTATAGTATACATTCATAATTTAAGACATAATATAATATAATTATATATATATATATACCTTGAGAACCAAAACCCGCAGAAATCTTAGGGTTTGAAAAATACCTGAGCTTTTCTGACAAAACCCGGGGTATTTTGACCCATTCTGAAAGTACGGGTTAGGTACGGGTTAGGTACGGGTTAGTACGGGTTAAATACGGGTTAGGTACGGGTTAGGTACGGGTTCAAAATCAATACTCGAGGTCTTCAATCGAAAACCGAGGTTTTCTTATTTTTTCCGAAATACCTCAGGTTCTGGCGTTGACCCGAAGAATTCTTAGGGTTTTGGTTCTCCAGGTATATATGTAAGTAAATATATGCACACAAACTCGAGAAAATCTTGGGGTATAGAAAAATAACCGAGGTTTGAAAAACAAACCCGAGGTTTCCAAAAATGTGAGACTTTCCCAAAACTGAAACCTTTAAAGACTGCCGTGGAACACTGTTTTCCCCGTGTATTTGCACAAAGTGCTGTGCTTTCTCTTGTTCTTAATTACGAAAACCTGAAAAATCACCAAACAAAATGAACCAAGCAGCTTACAATCCGGCTCATACAAACCCATCAAGTGGTACGTGTTTAGTACGGGTTTGGAAAAACCATGAATAACCAATGCTTGCTCGCAAAACCAATGTATTTGCAGAAATACTATGGGTTAATTAGTACGGGTTTGGTATGGGTTTTCGAGAAACCCGAACTTTTCCAGACAAAAATCAAAAAAAATGTGTTACAAGACTGTGCAAAGGATTTGGGCACAAGTAAATCTCGAACAAAGGTGGCAAAGAGATACAGAATGGTTCTGTTCTATAGTGAACTACAACCTGCGGAACAAAGGACGGCCTTAGCAAAATTGAGGAAGAAACACTGGATAAACCCGAGGTTTTCCGGCCATACCCGAGGTATTTTTCAAATTCATGGAATACCCGAGGTATTGTTTTATTTATACCCGAAGAAAAGTTAGGGTTTGGGTTTACCAGGTAGATATAGTATATATACATGTGTATCATATAATATATAATAATATACGTATATAGATTATATATAGAAATTTTTGCAGTCAATTATGGGGCTTGGGATTTTGATTTGGGGACATCAATTTGGATCCTTTGAACCCCATATTATACCCATACGAAATTATAGCTATGTATAAATATTTATATATATATATATGTATATAGGTACACGTATATGATTATATAACTATAATATCCGCCGACCCCGGCAGACGCAAGGGGGAGCGCGCCAGGGAATAATACTTTTGACCCTTGTTTCGGACTACTACCACTTCGCCAGCTACTACTACTACTACTACAACTACTACAACTACTACAACTACTAAAACTACAACAACAACAACAACAACAA
Organism: Cladocopium goreaui; assembly: GCA_947184155.2. Lineage (NCBI taxonomy): Eukaryota > Dinophyceae > Suessiales > Symbiodiniaceae > Cladocopium > Cladocopium goreaui. The sequence continues at coordinate 72,674 of CAMXCT020006601.1, forward strand.
CTACTACTACTACTACGACTACTACGGCTACTACTACTACTACTACTACTTCTTCTTCTTCTGGAATTGCCTTTTGAACAGAAGGGGTAGCAGGAGCAGCAGCAGCAGCAGGAGGAAAAAGTAGCTAAACTCATCTTTTTCTATGGGTTTCAGCCGTGTTTTCCCATCCGGGAGGCCTGCAGCACCAGCTCCAGCTACTACTACTACAACAACAACTACAACTACAACTACTACTACTACTACTACGACTACTACGACTACTACTACTACTTCTTCTTCTTCTTCTGGAATTGCCTTTTGAACAGAAGGGGTAGCAGGAGCAGGAGCAGCAGCAGCAGGAGGAAAAAGTAGCTAAACTCATCTTTTTCTATGGGTTTCAGCCGTGTTTTCCCATCCGGGAGGCCTGCAGCACCAGCTCCAGCTACTACTACTACTACAACAACTACAACTACAACTACAACTACTACTACTACTACTACGACTACTACGACTACTACGACTACTACTACTACTTCTTCTTCTTCTGGAATTGCCTTTTGAACAGAAGGGGTAGCAGGAGCAGCAGCAGCAGCAGGAGGAAAAAGTAGCTAAACTCATCTTTTTCTATGGGTTTCAGCCGTGTTTTCCCATCCGGGAGGCCTGCAGCACCAGCAGCAGCAGCAGCAGCAGGCCCAGCAGGCCCAGCAGGCCCAGCAGGCCCAGCAGGCCCAGCAGGCCAAAAGGCTATTTTTAATAGGATTTCAGAAGGGACGTTAGACACTTTTTTGATGCGATTTCATGGCGTGTCCGTCCTTCACTGCCATGGTGTTTTGGTGTGGCGGAGTATTGGCAAAAGACTATTTTTAATAGGGTTTCAGAAGGGACGTTAGACAGTTTTTTGGTGCGATTTCGTGGCGTGTCCGTCCTTCACTGCCATGGTGTTTCGGTGTGGCGGAGGGCTGTTTTCAGCACCGGGAAAAGGTTAGCAAAATTGGCAAAAGATAATTTTTAATAGGATTTCAGAAGGGACGTTAGACACTTTTTTGGTGCGATTTCGTGGCGTGTCCGTCCTTCACTGCCATGGTGCTTTGGTGTGGCGGAGTATTGGCAAAAGACTATTGTTATCTATTTTTAATAAGGTTTCAGAAGGGACATTAGACACTTTTTTGGTGCGATTTCGTGGCGTGTCCGTCCTTCACTGCCATGGTGTTTTGGTGTGGCGGAGAGCTGTTTTCAGCACCGGAGGCAGTACAACGGGAAAAGGTTGGCAAAATTGGCAAAAGACTATTTTTAATATTGGCACCGGAGGCAGTACAACGGGAAAAGGTTCGCAAAATTGGCAAAAGGCTATTTTTAATAGGATTTCAGAAGGGACGTTAGACACTTTTTTGGTGCGATTTCGTGTCGTGTCCGTCCTTCACTGCCATGGTGTTTTGGTGTGGCGGAGTATTGGCAAAAGACTATTTTTTTAATAGGGTTTCAGAAGGGACGTTAGACAGTTTTTTGGTGCGATTTCGTGGCGTGTCCGTCCTTCACTGCCATGGTGTTTTGGTGTGGCGGAGGGCTGTTTTCAGCACCGGAGGCAGTACAACGGGAAAAGGTTGGCAAAATTGGCAAAAGACGATTTTTAATATTGGCACCGGAGGCAGTACAACGGGAAAAGGTTCGCAAAATTGGCAAAAGGCTATTTTTAATAGGATTTCAGAAGGGACGTTAGACACTTTTTTGGTGCGATTTCGTGGCGTGTCCGCCGTTCACTGCCATGGTGTTTTGGTGTGGCGGAGGATTGGAAAAAGACTATTTTTAATAGGGTTTCAGAAGGGACGTTAGACAGTTTTTTGGTGCGATTTCGTGGCGTGTCCGTCCTTCACTGCCATGGTGTTTTGGGTGTGGCGGAGGGCTGTTTTCAGCACCGGGAAAAGGTTCGCAAAATTGGCAAAAGGCTATTTTTAATAGGATTTCAGAAGGGACGTTAGACACTTTTTTGGTGCGATTTCGTGGCGTGTCCGTCCTTCACTGCCATGGTGTTTTGGTGTGGCGGAGTATTGGCAAAAGACTATCTATTTTTAATAGGGTTTCAGAAGGGACGTTAGACAGTTTTTTGGTGCGATTTCGTGCGTGTCCGTCTTCACTGCCATGGTGTTTTGGTGTGGCGGAGGGCTTTTCAGCACCGGATGGGCATTTACCAGACCGGAAAAGGTTCGCAAAATTGGCAAAAGGCTATTTTTAATAGGATTTCAGAAGGGACGTTAGACACTTTTTTGGTGCGATTTCGTGGCGTGTCCGTCCTTCACTGCCATGGTGTTTTGGTGTGGCGGAGTATTGGCAAAAGACTATATTTTTAATAGGGTTTCAGAAGGGACGTTAGACAGTTTTTTGGTGCGATTTCGTGGCGTGTCCGTCCTTCACTGCCATGGTGTTTTGGTGTGGCGGAGGGCTGTTTTCAGCACCGGAGGCAATACAACCGGAAAAGGTTGGCAAAATTGGCAAAAGACTATTTTTAATATTGGCAAAAGACTAAAAGACCATTTTTTATTTTATTGGCAAAAGACTATTTTTAATAGGGTTTCAGAAGGGACGTTAGACAGTTTTTTGCTGCGATTTCGTGGCGTGTCCGTCCTTCACTGCCATGGTGTTTTGGTGTGGCGGAGGGCTGTTATCAGCACCGGAGGCAGTACAACGGGAAAAGGTTGGCAAAATTGGCAAAAGGCTATTTTTAAAAGGGTTTCAGAAGGGACGTTAAGCATTTTTTTGGTGCGATTTCGTGGCGTGTCCGTCCTTCACTGCCATGGTGTTTTGGTGTGGCGAAGGGCTGTTTTCAGCAGCGGATTGAGCACAACGGGAAAAGGTTGGCAAAATTGGCAAAAGGCTATTTTTAGGGTTTCAGAAGGGACGTTAGAGACTTTTTTGGTGCGATTTCCTGGCGTGTCCGTCGTTCACTGCCATGGTGTTTTGGTGTGGCGGAGGGCTGTTTTCAGCACCGGAGGCAATACAACGGGAAAAGGTTGGCAAAATTGGCAAAAGACTATTTTTAATATTGGCAAAAGACTATTTTTAATAGGGTTTCAGAAGGGACGTTAGACAGTTTTTTGCTGCGATTTCGTGGCGTGTCCGTCCTTCACTGCCATGGTGTTTTGGTGTGGCGGAGGGATGTTTTCAGCACCGGAAGCAGTACAACGGGAAAAGGTTGGCAAAATTGGCAAAAGACTATTTTTAATCGGGTTTCAGAAGGAACGTTAGAGACTTTTTTGGTGCGATTTCGTGGCGTGTCTGTCCTTCACTGCCATGGTGTTTTGGTGTGGTGGAGGGCTGTTTTCAGCTCCGGAGGCAGTACAACGGGAAAAGGTTGGCAAAAGTCAAAAGTTGCAAAATTGGCAAAAGGCAACGGGAAAAGGTTGGCAAAATTGGCAAAAGGCTATTTTTAATAGGGTTCTGGTGGTTTGGAGCGCGTTAGAGAGTTCTTCAGTGCCATGGTGTTTCAGTGTGGCGCAGGCTTGGCTTGCCATCGGGTACACCGACACATGCGTCCGCTGGGATGTTTATGTTGGACTTGAATTCGTCCTGCCGCCTTGGTGGAGAGGACCGTTGTTCCACAGGTCGGACATGTATGTTTGTGCTTCTTGCCTACAACAGACCTGTTCACAACGCGAAATTGATAGCCGCAAGTATGGCGATGATCAACTCGCCCAGTGCGCACGGGGCTGGAAACAGGTTGAGCGCAAACAGGACATATGTGGTGACCTCTATGCGCATCACAGTTTGACACAAAAATCGCCTGGTAAGTCTGAGTGCAGTGTAATTGTCCGTGGTCACCTTTCAACTTCAACAATCAGTGCTGGCGATCTTTCACAGTCAGGCCTGGTTTAAGCCGTGCTGTTTTTGATGGGCTGGAAAGATACATAGATCGATTCCGAAATGCGCAACATGATAGAACGCTTCTTCAAAACAAAATGACCAATACCTTACAGATAATATCAGCACCTCAGCACAGCTATATTCTTATATCTTGGAAACCACACTGGATGAACGCGTGCTCGATTGGTGCTTGAAATGAATGAACATCTTACTGGCCGCAAATGCAATGTCTCAATCCTAACGGAAAGGAGGCTAGGAGGACAACAAAAGCACAGGTCTAAGAGTCTAGGACAAACATCCATCCATCTGACCTGCGAAGATTGTGGATTGCACTGCGAACCTCTTTTTTTTTCCGGGGTCGGCGGCAGGGGCGGCAGTGTGTGTGTGTGTGTCATGTAATTATTATACCAACATATACTTCCTTCATACTAAATATAACTGATTAAAATATATTTAAGATAATAGAGAATAACACAGCATTCCCATCTCCGCAGACACACACACACACCAAGAGGTGGTTCAGGGTGATAGATAGATATAGACAGTTGTATATATATATATAAATATATATGTGTGTGTCGAATTAATATTGAATCCGATGAAATATGTATACTCATAGGTATATATTCACATACACACATATATATATATATATGTACGTAGGTCAGACCTACAAACATATATATATATATATACATATACACATATGTTTTTTATGTGTCGGTGTGTACATACCTGGATAGAAACACATATATGTATATATGTATGATATTTATATTATATATAAATATATGTGGCAGGGTGATATTTCCCATACAAGATTTAATTCCCAAAAAACTTGAGAATATATGTTAGAGGACCTGGAGTCCATCAATTAAACGGGGCATACTTTGAATTCAGTGTCCTGAAATTCAGGCTCACTCCAATCCTCTTCCATTGCATCCATTGCAGCTGGGTCAGTAACAAGCCAGTGAGAGAAAATGCTGCAGGGACGCTCTGTTACTAAACTTATGAACTTCCGCCGAAATTCCATACAAATCAGCAGAACTCAGGCGCACATTTTGTGATGTTGAGTTCCGCCGAAAAAAAAACAGCAGAAATCCTAGGGAAAACCATTGAATCAGCAGAAGTCCACTATACATTTTGTGATGTTGAGTTCCGCCGAACCATAGGTCTGAATACTAAGTTCCGCTGAAAAAAAAATGTTCAGCAGATGTCAGGTACATAATTTGTGTAGTGGAGTTCCGCCGAAAAACAAAAAAACCATAGTCCGTAAAAAAAAATGCAAGCGATCAAGGGGCACAGGCCCCCAAAAAGTTCCGCCGATTTTTTTTTTCAGCAGAAGTCAGGTACACAATTTGTGTAGTGGAGTTCCGCCGACGGACAAAGTCCGTAAAAAAACAAATGCAACCGATCAAGGGGCACAGGCCCCCAAAAGTTCCGCCGATTTTTTTTCAGCAGATCTCAGGATGTCTCATGCCCCATAATCGTCCGCAACGGAAAAAAGGTCCACAAAGTCTGCAAAATAAGTTGCTGAAAAATTTAAGGTTTAGATCCTAACAAAATTGAACCTTTGACAGATTTGAGTTTTTTGGAGATTGTTACTATCTTGATTTGTTGGCTCTATGCACCTTTACTATAGTTCAAAAGGCATGTGTCTGGTACCATTTTCGGTCGCTGCTGCCTCCATATACCCAGTTAATCCCAATTAGATCCTGAATATGTAAAATGCAATCACTTTAAAGTTGTTTGATCTGGGATCCCATTGAACAGAATTTCGATTTAGGAATGATGTTATTTCGAAATTTGGACTGGACATCCTTTTGCGTCAATAGAATTGGAAAAGGGTTTGAAAGAACATGGTTCCCAATTAGCGGCTAAAGGGCTAAAGGGTCCCAATTGGTTAAATAAGAATTGCATAGAATTGCGGGCCAATGATCTCATTGGTCGAAGGAATCTTAGTTGTCGGCATGGTCATATCTTAGCAATCTTAGCAGGCTACCTGCATTAACATCAAAACCTTTCAAAGGAAGGGTTGATTTAGGTTGATTTATGTAAAGAAAAAGGTCCATGAAACCACATGTGGAAGACCCATAATCCAGGTCCAGAGCCCCATAATCGATTGCAAAAGTTTATAGGAACAATGTGTTCAGAAATACAAAACTAGACTTGCAAAAAAAAATGACTCAAGAAGGCAAGGGAGACGATCAACGACCCAGAAAGAACTTCAAGACAAAAGATTGTACGGGTAACTGTAGGAAAGAGCCGAGGACGAGGTGAAGGGTTCCAACATTCCAAACACAGGAGCTGATGTAAAATAGTGACGAAGAGACAAGCAAAAAAAATGTGTTTTCTTTAATTCTCCTTTTGCTCGTTGTTCCTTAATCCTTTTTGTCTTGTCCCTCCTATTTGTTCCTTTTTGTTTGCGTTCTCGTTGTGACTCGAATGCCGCCCCTTGCTCCATTTTGGATATAGTGCGAGTGTGTGCGAGTTCTCCTTATACCTTTTTTATTCGTGGTCTCCTGAGTCTCCTCAATTTCTCTTCATTTCCTGATTTCGCCCTCTTAAAAAGTGCGTTGGGTTTGCATGATCTTCTCATTCAACACTATTGTGTCCTTATGTTTTTGTTCATGTATGACTCATGCCTCACTTTTTTGTGTAGCCATTAGTAATTGTCGTTAGTTTCCATTACTAATTACTGGAAAGTTATCCATAGTTTGTTATCATTAGTTATCCAGTAGTTATAGATATCCATTAGTTATCCAATGTTATCCATATGTTTTCTGGTTGGATCACTTCGATTATTCACAACACAAAAGCGTCAGGGCTCCATGCCAAAGCAGCTTCGGCTCCCAGATCTGTGCCGTGCGGCCTTGACTTCGCGAACAAATAGAGTCGCAACATATACGAAACAAATGCAGAAAAAATACGAAAATTATACGAAAATTACAGGAACATTATAGGAAAATACATGAAAATACACAATATCATATTGAATCACTATTGAATCAAGACATATATGAATACACATTGGAATTCTTTAACAAATCACCCCGTACTGTGATTTCACAATGTAAAGCACAAAACCAAACTCACCGGTACAAGATTCACCAATATTCACAGTAATTATCTTGTAATTACATTCATACAGAGAAATTCAATGCAAGACTCAGCGGTAGTGCTCGCCCCAATTCCTCTCCACTCTCCATGGACTCGTCATGTTGCATCGTGTGTTGACTCGCTTCCTGGTGTTTTCATTATTTTTCATTGCGTTTCTCAAGATGTTCTCACAACCGATTCAACTGATTCAACTGATTCAGTTCCCAGGGATCCCAACTTTGCCGCCAGCTCACACAGGAGACAACATACATCGATTGTTTCGGCCTTGGCAGAGCTGGGCACAGGCCTGCAACGCTTGGATCTGCTTGGATCTGCTTGGATCTTGGCCCCGTGATCCGGCACTTGACGCATCATGTGACGTTGAAATTCATTGAAACACAAATTCCAAAATTCCAAAATCATTTTGAAATTGTGCACTGCCATGATTTTCAAATATTTTCGCCAGTTTTGCCAGACATCATTCAAAGACTTCATAAAGACACGGTAAAATCGGCAAGATCTTGTCATTCTTTACCTATTAAATGTCTAAATCCTCAGGTTTCCTTCTCTGCGCAATATGAGTCTCTAGGCAAGCCGCTGCTGCAGAGAAAGCGGTCTGCAGAAAGCTGTAGGATCGGAGGGAGACAACATATATTACAACATATTACAACATTTATAGCATATTGTAACATATTATGACATATGTCGACATGAGAGAGCCCATCAACCGAAGCTACGACCAAAAAAGTCTTCGCTTCAATGCAGCGTTTTGCCGGTAGTTTGCATGAAATATATGCCGTCAATTTGTCAATTCAAATCATGTCATTCGGATCAACTCCGAACGCGGCAAAGGGCCTCCTGCTGAAGATGCTGCCTCCGGGAAAGCAACAAGACTCGGCCCGACTCGGCCTTTGGACATCAAAACTTCCCAACAAAGACATGATAACTTCTTAACATGATATGAACATGATATGAACATGACTTAACATGTGATTGTGATTGGCCAATGTTAGGTAGCAGAGATTAGCAGAGATTAGCAGAGTCCCTGTCACTTGCCTTTTAGACTTCTAGAGTTTGTCAGTGTCAGCATGCGAGCTGCGGATAGACAGCCTGTAATGTGTGGGTGTATCATGGGGATATCTTTGATACCTTTGGTTCAATTATTCCTATGAAAAAAACATGTGATTGTTTTGCCCAAGATGTCATAATGCGCCATCTTGGCCCCAAAAGTGGGGCCATCCTACAAAATGGCTGACTTGGTACCATGTAATTAGGGACATGTAGGGACCATATGGCAATGTTCAAGCCTGAACCAATTCTTCCGATTCACCGCCAAATAAACAAATAAACAAAAATTAGGTTCACTTAGCTACTGCTCTTCTTTCCATTTTAAAATGCTGTTGAATACATTTTATGGAGAGATGTGGACGTGATAAGTGATACCCCACCTCTCAGACTGCAGACGCCCATCGTGCCGAAGATTTCGCCAAACAGCCAAAGGTGACAAGTTCTCATACTCTGCAGTACACTTGGCTCCTGCCAGCCTGGGCATCTCGGCATCAGCATATCGCATCCCAGCATTCCCATGCTCCAAGAAAGGCCCCTTCTCGGGACTTCTCGGGACCCCAAAACGACTGAAAAGTCAAATGCATTTCGCGGTGTCGGGGTGGTTTTGTTCCGTCAGGAAGTCTCTCTCTGTCCAAGTCAGGTCGTTCTGGGGTCCTGGGGTCCCTGACGTTTCCGAGAGATCGCTCAATCTCTGTTGGCCCAAAGCACGCCACGCGTCCCCTGCACCGATGAACAGAAACGCTTCCGTGGCTTCCTTCACCACCTGCGACGCTACGACATGACGGAGAGGCAATGGTGACATTAAAATCATGACATCTCCAAGAAACCTATTGACTGTGATAGGTTGGAATCGATATGGATCTATAAATCTGAACAGGTACATAAAACACATAAAACACAATATCTTTTCTTTCGTATCGATTGTATACACTGCATATGTACAGTGTATAATAAAAAAATACATACGCTGCATTACATTACATTACTTTACTTTATTTTATTTTCCTTTTCATTACATGCATATTAGCTACCCCGGCTCCAAGATTGGCATCAGTTAACATCTCTTTAAAAGGACTAATGCACCTTTTTGATTGGAAACCCTTCACTTTCAGAGCAAGTACCGTCCATGTTTTTGTATTTTGCAAGAATAATGATTCCAAACTATTGCTTCCTTAAGGCAACATGTTCAGTCTTTCAAATGAGTGCAGTCTTGCTTTCAACATATCCAGTGTTTTCTTCAAAGCGCTGTCATCTATAATAAGTGCAATATTTAGGCCAGTGCCGCATTGCTTCCAAAGTATTCAGCACTTTTGCTACAAGATAATTCTTCATTACAGACTTTTAATTGAATGTAGTATTTTTTCCAAAAGAGTACTTCTTTGATAAGACAAACACATTGTAATATGAAGGACGCTCTGACAAAGAGCGCAGTGTTTAATGAGTGCAATCCATTCAAATAATCCTTGTAAAACATGTCTTAATAAGAAGCGCAGTCTTTCAAGCCAGTGCAGTCTTCTTTTCAAATGTCCAGTAAATCTTTCGAAACGTCAATATACATGCACAAAAAGCAACATGCATTTATGAATAAGTGCAGTTTTTTAAATCAATGCAATCCCTTCAAAATGTGCACTGCTGCTTTTGACACACCAATCTTTGGTACGATGTGCAGCCCTTTAAACCAGAACAGCCTACCTTTCAAAATGTTCAGGATTTCTTTGCAGAAATATTCATGCGGAATATACAGATTATACAGTTTTTTCGTTTGGAATAAATAAAGCCTTTCTGCATGAGTGCAGTCTTCCATTCAAAATGTCAAGCCCCCGCTTTCAAAAAGGCACTACTGTTGAACAATATGCAACGTTCTGCAGTCTTCCATCCAAATCGTGGAGCGCTTCCTTTCAAAATTAAAACGACTAACTATAATAGGACATTCAAAATTGAAACAATTTGAATCCAGTGCGGTCTTTCTTTGAACAATGTTTCTTCATGTTTCTTCTAGACGGGCAATATTTCAGAAGATGTACGGTCTTTCCAATGAATGCACTGTGTTTCGAAATGCCCGATTGTATTTACTTCTTTTAGACATGCAGGCAATATTTTTAGAAAATGCAAAGTCTTTCAAGTGAGTGCAGTCTGTCTTGTAAAAATGCCCAACACTGCTTTAAGAGAATGATAAGCTTGCAGTCTTATACATTCATTTGCCCCTATCTTTGCATGATATATACTTAGTTTTCCGTAGAGGGCAACCAAATTCTTTCAAAGAGAGCAGTGCACACATTGAAGGATATGATATTAAAGTAGTACCATGCGCTTTTATACAAACGCTCTACAATCCTTCAGAAAGAGCACTGTATACATTGAAGGAAAACATTTTGCAGTAGTATTATGCTCGGGAACCTTTTTGCAAAGAGATACTGCACATTTGAAAGGACTCTCTGACAAAATTCCATGAAACTGAAAATCTAAAATGTCCTCGGCTGCTGGCCGCAAATAAAAGACTGAAAAACTGAATGAAATATGTTGGCAAACGGCGGTTTCGCAACCTTCGCACACCCTTGTTTAAAAAAGAACGGAATCTTCGCACGTTCACAGCCCCGAATGGATTGCAATCGCTTGCAATCAACTGCAATCTTGTGTATGCCACGCCTGGATTAGGATTCAAGGTTTACGACTGAAAAAAAAGTCTTGAATCCAAACCCCTGGATAATATCTATATATGGCTGTATATAGCATATCATTCTTACGTAATATCTGTATATATCTGTATTTTCTTTTCTCTTGTACAATCTCGGCCTCGGCACAGCCTTCAACGATCTCTTTGAACGCCACGGCACCACTCTTTAAAGCACGGGTGTCTGGCAGGCCTAGGAACGAAAATCACAGGAAATCTCAAGAACAAATGAGTCAGCAATAGTCAGCATACTTAAATATGTATTTGTATGTGTGCATGTACAGAACATCAAACTTAAGTGTCAAGTCACACCACTTCTAAACATTAACTGAAATAAAACAATTGGATAACACGCAATAAACCAGCAATACATGTCAAAGGCTAGGTGAAATTGTGCAATCCTAAAATGATATGTTTCGCCAAACAGTTCACAAGTGCTGCAACTTGACATAGTTTGACTGTAGCCACTGTCTACAATCTGACCCTGAATTGTTTGAAGATTGTAGAAGAGTGCGTGAATCAAACACTTCAAACTTCAAACCAATTCAAAGTATATAGTTATCAGTGAGTTATCAGGTGCAAAGGACTTGCTTCAAGCTCTTCCTGCCACTAAACGCCACCAACATTTTGCAACAACATGAGACCTTTGACATGTTTTAACAATCTTGTAACATAAATTAGCGGGTTTGATCTTTTAAAAAATACCTTTTTCAACCTTTTTCAACCTCTTCATATTTGTTCGACATTGCTGTCACTATGCTGGGCATCTGGGCCAGGCAGTGGCACAGAATAGACCAGGAGTGCACACAGAGACCTCACGAAAACTTTGGAAACGAAAAAATCAGAACTTGTAAATTCTTTCTAATTCTTTAATATGAATTTAGTACAAGAAATCTTTGGATCTTGTGATTATTCTGGGATTTCATGGGATACTCAGACATAGATTTCTGATATTTCGTGAATGATTTTCACAGATCAAGTTGGCAAGATCAAGGCGATGCTATAGGTGGTGGATGCTAGAAAAAATGCCTGCATTGATTTTTTTTCGCAAAAAATCAAATCAGATCCACCTTGGTCTCGCTATGTCTCGTTACATCTCGTTACTTCCTCTTTCCCCCCGGGACTGGGATCCAGACCCCAGCAAACTCACGGACATGTATTCCAGGCACATGAACAGGACGTGTATTTCTCCTTGTCCACCGCTGTTGGAAGCCAAGAGGTCCATGGTGAAATATGCTGTGAGTCCAACCGTATACCTCAACGCAGAAAAACGAGAAAAATCGAGAAAAAACGAGAAAAAACGAGAAACCATGAGAAAAAAAACAGAAAAAACGTTCGAAACATGTTGAGTCAACAGTCGAAACATGTGGACTTGACAGTGCACAGGCGCACTACACAGAATTCTCAAACTGGACCGGATGAATCGCGCCGCATATACCCCATGCATCTCCCTGCATTCCTGTGTGTAATGTGTCAGTGTGTGTGTATGTGCAAGTTGGTTCATCATGCAGTTCGTCATCCGATGTTGTTCACTGTCCGTGGTTTCTCTGGGTGTCTCTGGGTGTCTCTGGGTGCCTGACTGCTTGGAGGTTTCGGACAAAGGCAGCAAACACGCAATGGCCACGAAAGCAACAGACACAACGATCACCCAAGTCTCAGAGTCCTGAAACGACCAAGCGAAGCAAAGTGAAACGACGCGATGCTCAAGGTCGCCGCAGCGCTATGACTATGACTCTGTGAGATAATCAGATCATCGGTTGTCCGTTTGAAATTTGGCCAAGTGTTCCAAAGTTTTCTCAAATCCGAACTGCCAGTGATCATATTTGATGTTTTTTGATTACATATATGAACCCACAATCTGATAAGACCATATTGTAAGCATCTGGCTGCATCAAACGAAGACATGTCTGCATCCCTCGCCTGGATGAAGTGACCAATGGCGGTTGCATTGAGGATTGCCAAGGCAGTTCCTCGTTGAAGCTTAGTTTGGAACCAGAGAAATGGTTTCTTGATGCTGAGCTGACAGGTGGGGAAAAATAGAGCCAGCAGAAGACTTTTGGTTTCTTGTGCTATCTGAAACCCAAACTCTCCAGAATGGACCTTGTGTTTTGTCTAAAAGCCTGAAAGTGTGACTCTTCAGAACTTTTGTGTTGTCCATTTTGATCCATTTTGTCCATTTACGTTTCAATCTTGCTCAATGCCACCAGCATAAAGCATCATAAAGTCATATAAAATCCTGCTGCCTGGTTTGGATAAGTCCCGTGCCAAGAACAGACTCGAAGCAAAGGAAACTGGTCTCCTACAGCCGAAAAAATCGAAAACAGCTGAAGACAGCTGATTCTTCATGGAAGCTCACTGATTGCCTGGACAAAGCCTTCCCATGCCTTCCCTCTTTCGCGGTTGTTGTTTGAAGCTGTGATTGTGAAACTGGACAGCGGACAGCTCTATGTGAAACTTTACCAACTTCACAGTTGCATTGCGAAACTTCGGAAAATCGGAAGAGCCTATTTGGCAACTATGAAGTTGCAACTTGATACAGTAAGGTTTCGCACCGGCGCGTCGGCAGCTGGATGTCTACAAATGCTCATCTAACATGGAAGAAATATGAAGAAATGGTGCCACGTCTTAGGAATGGTTTGGTAGGCCTGAGAGTGCCTGAGAGTGGAAAGCTTGGAATTCAATAGCAACACTGACGGATGAACTTGCTTAATTATTATAGACAAATGCAACATTAACTTGCCCAACACTGCAAGATTAATTGCACAAGTTGCCAAATACGTTTCAGAATGCGCCTTTGGACGCCGGACGCAAAGAAAGGACGCCATGGCGAACATAGTCAATGTGGTAGCTACTAAGGTAACGACTAATTGGATCATATTGGATCACAGTGTCCAAACATGTCCAAACTATCACAAGGTGGATGTGAAGGAGAAGTTCTCACAGAACGGAAGCCAGACCGGACTTGAAGATCGCATGCAGTTGAATCTAGACTGGAGGCGAAGAAAATACAATGACAATAAAGCACTGAAGTATACTGAAGTATACTGAAGTATACTTCAGTATACTGAAGTATCGCAATAGGAAAAAGCTGACTAGATGGGTTAAAGATGGGTTAAAGATGGGTCTCAATGACCTGTCCTTGTCAAAGGGCTGTCCTGGACCCCCATCATGTACCACCTACTCCGAATAGCTGACTGGCTGATTCAACCTGATCTTTTCTTTGGGGAGCGTTTCTGGAAGGTTTGCTGGGAGTCCTCACAATCATCACGCTTCTAGCAAATGCTGTTTTTTCCTCGCAAACAGGTTTAGTGTATGGGGTGCTCATTGCTTTCTAGAGTTTTCGCCTTTCTGTCAAATGCTGTCTGCCGCTGTCTTGTCTCCCTTCTTCGGGTCGCGTTTGGATGCTGTGTCCACCTTCTGGCAAGCTTGTCTCATCTTGTCTCCCTGCATTCGTGGCTCATCGTGCCTCTCTTTTTGTCATTTCTTGTCTCCATTTCTTCCTCCGTTGCGGTTCCGTGCGTTCCGTGCTGTGTCTGCTTTCTCATCGCCTCTCTTCGGTTGTCTTCCTTCACGTGACATCTTTGACATCTCCCTTGTTGTCACTTGCTCTCGCGCAGCGCTGATGCTTCGGCCCTTGTCTCCTTTTTGCCTTGCCCTTTGTGTGTCCACCTCACAGCTTGTCGCCCTTCGTTTTCTTGTCACGCTTCCTGTGTCCTGTCTTCTTTACCTTGCTGTTGGATGCTGAGCCAACCTTCTCCTGGCTTGTCCCCGGTTGTTTTCCTTCCTTCCTTCCTGTCTCCTTGTTAGGCTCCTTTCTCATCTCCGCTTCTGCCCTGCTATGCTGTGTTCAACCTTCTGGTGTCGTGTCTCCCTTCTTGGCTCCGTCCGCCTTCTCAAGTCCCGTTTCTGGTTTCTTCCATCCTTGACTTCCTTGTTCCTTACCTTCATGTTCGATGTTGCGTCCGACTTTTAATAGCTTGTTCCCAGTTGGCTCGTTTTTTGTCTGCCTGCTTGTTGTCCTTCTTGTCCTTCTTGTCCTTCTTGTCCTTCTTGTCCTTCTTTTCATCTCGTCTTGGATCATTCGAAAGTCTGGAAGATTTTGTTGAGCTCTTTTAGATGTTGATTAAGAAACAATGGAATTCAATTCACTTCAACTGAGGAATCTTGCTGTACGGTCTTGATACCAAACAACTGTTTAAGCCTACGTGGGCCCATGGGTAAGCCGGGCATTTTTCGCTCGTGGCAAGCTTCTGGTTCGCTTACGCTGAGCTTACGGCAAAAATTGGCAGCAAGTTTAAACATGAATTGTTTAAAGTTGGCAGAATTGTTCAAACATGTTCAAACGCAGCAGTCTACGCCACATTCGTGGTTTCACCTGGTTCAACCTTGTTCAACCTGATTGAACCTTCAGACACGGAATGGTGCTCAACTGAAGTGTGTGGCGTCAGCATTATGTTGCATTGCGTTGCAGTTTGTGAATGATTAAGGTCACTATGACAGTTGCTATGAGTGCTTGACAAAAAGATACAAAAAGTGATTGTTAGGTCACTATTGTTGGTTTTGTGTTTGGTTGGTCCCATAGGCTTGGACTTTCATAGTCTTCCAGCAATTCATGTTGTATCACGACGCCCTTGCGGTAACATGTCTGCAAAAAAACTTATGTCAACCTTACGCAAGCCTTACACAACTCAGGAAAACGCGCACTTTACATTTAAATCTTTTTATACATTATTTCCAGCCCAATACTAAAAATGTAAAGGGACATTTAGAACGCTCGTCTGGAAAGTGGACTCTTAGATGGTATGGGAATGGTTACCTGCCTATGTTGTTTGATCAAAGTTTGATCTCTACCCTACTCAGCCCCACTCGTACCTCATCAAACAATATGATGTTGAACTACAATTTGGATCAGCATATCAAAGCAGAATAAACAAACGATGAAATAAAGACAAATGTGACGGCATAACGATGACGTACTTCAGCTGAAATCACGGCGCAGATAGTACAGATATTATAAGAGCTTGCCGAAATCTAGCGAAGAGGATGATGAGTATGCAAATGGGATAAAGACAGAAGCTTGCTCAGCAAAGGGGATTGTGTGAAATAAAGTGAAAGATGTGTGGATGATGTGAGAAGAGAATGCGTGCTGCAACTAGTCACTAGTCATTAAGTCTCAGATTGAAACTGTTTCATTCACTCACTGAGGGGCAGGAATACTTGAAACCGGATTCAAGCAAAAGAGGAGGACCAAGTGCCAAACTGTGTCAGTGTATTTCCTTAGTACTGAGATGTATAATATATATAATATATATATATATCTTAAAGCATTGCAAAGCCTGTGTCTGAAAAAATTACTAGGGTGTTTTTCTGATCTTTTGCCTGTCTCTGTCTCAATGTTATACCAAAGCTGACAAGATTAATGGTATGTCTCACACCTCCAGCGAGCAGCCCGAGCAAAATAATGTCATAATCGCCGCAGTCTGCAGTAGTGGCTGCACCTGTGTGATATAAGATGATTGAAGAGTGACACGTTGTGGGAAAACGCTTTCTGTCTGCTTGTTTTCTGCAGCACATGGATCTCGTCATACTGTTCAAGCTTTGGTCAAAACATAAAAACCATAAAACATAACAGCTCAAGGATCTCAAGTTTTGTTAAGGCAAATCCAAGGAAGTTCCTTTCTGACACGAATCGTTTCTCCAACTTGACCTTGAGCACCTGCACAGAAAAGCACTGCCGAAGAGATGGGATGAGCACAAGGCAGCTGGCCAGGCAACAGCCCAGCGAAGTGCCTTACCAAAGTGGAGCATAGTGAAGATGCTTCAGCAGTTTTAAAATGCTTCAGCAGTTTGAAAAAGTTTGAAAATGCTTCCAGATGCTTCCAGAGCAACCCTGACAACTTGAAGACAACCCGTGACAACCCTTCCATTCTCTGCCATTCTCTGCTATTCTCTGGCTTTCTCCATGCTCAAATCAATCCTACAGGTCTTCCGCGCTGTCATCCGCGCTGCTTCTGCTTCCAGAAAAAGAAGCTGATCTGTTCGGAGTTGAACAAACCTTCGAAAATGAATGACATTTAACTCATTATAGATATGACTATATATTTTATAATATAATTATAGAATCGGATGCTTTACCTGCTCTTCCCCAAGCCCTTGCGCGTGCTTCCACAGAGGCAGGTTTCAGTTGCGCAGACTCAGCTTAGTTTCATCATGTTTTCATCATGTTTTCATCCCCAACTTTCCTGCATGGAGGTCTTGACGCTGCTCTGCAAAGGATTCCCTACATGGACACCGGAAGCGCGAGTGGACACATCAACCATCATCAACCATCATCAACCCCAAAATGAGGATGGCAACAACATGCAACAACTTTCAAGATCACAAGGAAGATGATGACGACAACGACAAACCACGACTATAGTGACAGTTCGGGCAGTTCGGATCAAAGATCTAAACGATGATTGTGGACAGCTAAAGATGATTAAAGATGCCAAGGGCAAGGAGATGCACGGCGCACGGCAAGAATGATATTGTACGAATGTTGTTCCACGGAACTGACGAATGATAGCTCCAAAATCAAGACTGGGGTCGAGCCCGTTTTGGGGCATCATTCACGTCTTGTTCATAAGTATTTCACAACAAACTATAATTCTTTGTTGATCCTACATATTGCTTCTGGTGGTGGTGTGGAGGCGTTCTCAATGTGATGGTGATGATTAAAGATTGAAGATGAAGGTTCAATGAGAAATGCAATAAAGATAAACAAACAAGGTATATAATTAATTAAGATAAATAATGAAGGTAGAGGTGATGACGGTGGTGATGGAGACGATGATGGTGGTGATGATGATGATGATGACAACGGTGGCGTTTCTCTTCTCAGGACTCAGGACTATCAATGACAACGACAATTGATGAGGCCTTCCTCCAAAATGTTTTGGTGTTGATGGTGTCTTCGTTTTTCTCTCAGAATTCATGGAATGGATCCAATTCCTCCGCCAAAAACTCTTCTCTGGGGAATCATGGGGAATCTGACATTTCTGATTGATCACTTGAACCAATCTGGCCCAACTTGGGCCTGAAAACCTTTCTGGCTTGCACTGACAACTCCCGCTGGAAACTCTAAGAAGGTGGCGGAGGGCATGGCTTGTTGGCCGGGAGAGCATGGTGACATGTCAGCCACCTTTATTTTGGACTCACCGGATGTCTCTCTTTGGGGACTAGCTGACTAGCCTTGTTCTTCTCATTTTCATTTCAATTCTACAAATCCTTTCCACTAACTTATCTTGAGATTTGCAGTTTGAGCAATCGAGGATCACTGCACTCTACTGCAATACTCTATAACGTTTGCGGCTCCCAACCGTCTACAACTGAACGGTCATGCATAAAGGATTTTCTCTCATGTTGAGTCTGTGTGACTTTGTGTGATTGCCTATCAGGGCCTATCAGAATCAAGCCAGAAAATGTCGACGTCCAAGTTCAACTCTCTGAGCAGGCTGAATTTCATAATTTGATTGTCGAATTCAAAATATTCAAACATACTAGGAGTATAATAATAATAAGTATAGTGGTCGATGAAAGTTGACAAACTGCAAGTGAGATCTAAACAAGTCTGACATGCTTCCAAATCAGAATTTGCAGTGCAGAATTGCTGGGCTGAAAGCTACAGAAGATTTAGGGAGGGGAGAATCACGCAAGGAAGTTGCAAGCTGCAAGCGGCTGTACAGTATTCACGGCAGTATATGGCTGGGTGAATGATATTAATTATTAATTCAGTTGCTGAAGCATCTTGACTGCTTCTGGTACAATTTTCAGACGAGAATGGCTGCAATCACTGCAATTGGCATCGGTTGCCATTGCTCCGCGGATTATAATGTCACATGCCGTTCCCTCAGACTGGCTTGATTCGGAAGTGCAGACCAATCAGGCTGAAGACGAAACATTTCAGATCCTTCAGAGATAGCTTCAACAAAGTCAAAAAATGAGAAAGGATGAGAAAGGAAAAAGAATGAACATGAGAAGAACGACATAGATTCAAGATATCTCAAGATGCTTCAACAGAACATGTCACCATGTCCATCCATGTCCCCACGACATCCCACGACTAGTACAGTGCTTAGTACAGATGGCGTCCTGCACAAGGTAGTAGAAGACTCTGAGACCTTCAGGATCCTGTGGTCCAACATGTTCCAACATGGGCCCTACTCGTCACCCCATGGTCCAACAGGATCTCGCACTCTGAGTGCACTCTGTAACGTGCACTCTGTAACTTCCGTTTCTTGTTATCCTTGACTCTTTCCAGATTCAGCATCAAAAAGTAGTTGAAAGTCTGCTGGAACGCAGACAAGTCGGTAGCGCATTGCAAGATAGATGGGTCTTGTTCCATCGGAATTGGGATCAAAATAGTGGAAGACAATGCAGGAAAGTTGAAACATCAGCAGGACATCAACTTCAAAATACCAACAAGATCCCAGAAGTGAAAGTGGTCTGTTGATGCTGCGTTGATGGCCTGTTATGAAAACATATGAACACCTTCCCCAAAACGATCATTTTCACTTCTTGGTGTGAGAGATTTCGGGGAGATGTATATAATATTATATAATGATATTTTGCGAAAATATGCACCCGATTGCACCCGGCCTTTGAAGCCTGTACATCTGCCAGAGATCCGATCTTGGATGTGGTGAAGGAGATGTGCTCCTGACAAGTTTATAGTTTGTCGCCATTTGTCGCCTCTTCCTACCATTTTTGGCTGAGACTTTAAAGTTATCATAGTTATCATCTTAATCGTATAATTAATATCTTAGACTCCATCTTAGATCTTTCCAGACGGTTTCTGTTTGTCTTCCTTCGTCTTCCTCCTGTTTCCCTTTGGTTTCCATTGCCCGCAATTCATGGCACTCCGTTTTCAAAAAACAATCTGTACTCGTTTTCCATCCGAATCTATCCGAATCACGGTTCTGTCGGTCCTTGCCACAGACAACTTCCAGCTCTTGCCGGCCAATGCGGTCTGGCGCCGGCCAATGATTGTCATCCTCCTTGAGGATTTCACTGTCCTTTCAGAATCTTTCATTTTTTTTATGCAGGTTGAAATCACGCACCTATCTCAATCTGAAGTCTCAAGCGAGAATATCAGAATAGACATGCTTAGACAGCAACACTCAAGAGTCAGAATATCAGAATGTCTTGCATGTAAAGTGCCTCAAAGAAATAGCCGCAGAGAGGAACAAAAGAAAAGTAGTAGTTTTTGATGCACTGCAGGGCAATAAAAAGAACAAACCAATTGTGGAGGGCAATGAGTATAAAAAAAGAAAGAAAGGACCGGACCTTTGTGACATTTTGCAACAGCTGCACAAATATCAGAATTTGAGATCAAAATGTACCTGATAATCCTGATATAAGATATGTAAGGAAAGGGGAGCCGCAGAAAAGCACGTGTTGCTCTCATCGGTCCTCTATCATCTTCCTCAACTCCTTCATGACAGCCTGAACTCTGAATGACATTGTAGACATGATGTACAAAATGGATCAAAATGGTACACTGTATGGTACACTCTATGGTACACTGTGTGGTACACTGTATCGATCTGTATCGTATTGTCAAAGTTTGTCAAAGTCTGTCAAAACGCGGCATGGGCCAATTGCTCTGCATTCGGCTCTTGGGCCTGCGTCACATGTGCCTCTTTCCGGATCATGACCTGCCCAGCTTAACACGATGCTGCTTTCTGAGTGAAGAAACGGAGGTTCAATCTCAGGTGCAACATGCTGCAGCATGTTCAAAACACAAAGACTTTCAAAGATGCTTTGTCTATCTTTGTCTATGTTGCGTTCCTGATTCGTTCCATTGATCCTACAGAACAATTTGCTGACATCATGAGTCACGTCATCAATGTGGCACTGTTTCGACACGTTTCGACCATTTCCTGAGCTCATCTGAGCTCCCAAGCATCGTTTTTGTAGTTCGAGTTGTTGGCATAACGCAACCGGCCATCGGGTCGGAATTCAAACTCCAGGAATTCATGCCCAAACTTGCCCTGCAGGATCAAGAAGTCGCTGTAAGATGGGATTGGCAGTTCTGTCAGTTTTGCAGACTTTTTTCTTCGTGTCTTCATCTTGTGGACTTATGATTGACTTTATGTTGATGTATAGACTTTATGCAATTATTATGAAAGTCTTGGGTAGTCTTTGTCGCACCGTTCTTTGTCCTCATCCGTAGCCATTTCCCAAGAAACTGCGTTCCTTGTGGCCAACATAGTAACGCACATAGAAGTCCTCGTCTTCCATGCCTGCGTCTTTTGAGCTGAGCATTGAATAGCTATTGAAGAGCGAACGAATAGCTGACACTTACAAAAACACGCAACGCTAAAGTCTGTGAGGTTTAAGATTACGTCAGAAGCAAGACTGCATAAAATAGGTTCGAAAAAGGGTTCTAAAACAGCTTCAGAAACTGGTTTCGAAATTGGTTTTGGGAAACCCCCATGCCCAGGCTCACCTCCGGTTGCGGATTATAACGGAAAGCTGAGCCAAAAGCACGACCCATCGCATCTCACATCTGTATAACACGACGTAGCACAACCTAGCTATCTACAATACTTAGCTATCTACTTACCCATCTATAGTGGAAGGGATCTTTACGTATAGAATGACGGGCATTTGGTACCTTCTATATTTGTCACAACATTCTGTGCTCATTTAATTCATTTAGCTGCCTGATGTCATGAGCAAAAAACTCGACAGCTCAACAGCTGACCTCAACTCACACCGGGTCGTTTTGATTCTGTCAATTCTTGTCAGCGCCCAGCTTGGCGTCAAAGTTCTAAGGTTATTTGAATACACACGACCTGTACAGATGACGGGTCAGATGACTCCGGGATGACCTGAACAGTGGAATCGATTTCCGGAATCGAATTTCGGCAGATGGCAGGAAGATGGGAGGAGAGTTCTGCTTTCTCAGGGCCACCACCGCCATGACCGCCATGACCGTCATGACATGTCATGACATGTCATGTTCTTCTTTGCTTTGTTTTGATGAACCATGATGAACCATCCAACGCCTTGTAATGCCTCTACCAGTTAGACTGTCTCAAATTCCATGCCTGTTGCTGAACAGCTGCATTTGGCCTTCCAAATAGGTCAACTGTGTATACTGTGTCCAGGTTCATGATAAAGTTAGACTCTGCTTCATTAATCCCATCTAGATACTTTACCATACTTTACCAAAGTTGTATGATGTTCTAATGATGTTCTAAATTGGGTAAACATGGGTAAACATGGGACCCAGGCACAATGGGCAGAGCTCTCCAAATATGGATGCCGGTGCAGCAAAAAACATGCAGAAAACCAGCAATTCGTACCAGTCGTCGTACGGGTTGCATCAGTTGCGGGAAATGCAGCGCATGCCACGGGGACACGGAGCGACGGAGCTTCTGTAATAATTTTTTGTAAATTTTATCGATTTATAAATTTTGTCTGGATAAATCTCATGTTTTTTTCGAAAAAAAAAAGGTTTAGCTCGGACGGTTTGCAGTTGCTGCACACGGCAAAGCAGTGCGGCAGCAACAGTCCTGTCTTCATGGCGCAGGCCGCGCCAGGTCCTGGGATTTCCTCACAGCCCTCTTGGATGTGAAAAGCTGCACACGTGATCTCAAAAGACCCCAGAGCTCATTTGGCACTCGCAATCGTGTGCCTTCATATTTCATGTACACCCCAAGTTCAGGATTGGGGAGCGCTGGAGTTCTGATCACGAAAGAAAAAAACCTATGAATACTATGCGTTGCATGTTGCAAGGGCCTTAGCATCATAGCTACTGTGGGTCGTTGGAACATGTCATCAGGTCTGCGCATGTGTAAAGCCAACGTACCATCCACTGGAAAAGGAAATGAAACCTCCTTGTCTAGGAGCAGCGCAAAAACTAATTCTAAGTCGCTCACTACCCTCACTGCGCCATCGAGACGTTCTGCAGCGCAGATCCAGTGAATGATCTCTGTCAAAAAAGCACCGGGAACTTTGAAATGTCCATGTAGACACTGAACTTGCCAGGAAACCGGTAGATGGTCTTCCCATGATAGCCACAACATCTCATCATCGTCTGATGACTTGATGCTCTCGCACTCCTCCAAGTCTGCTGTGTTTGGAACTTCCATTTCTGCCACTTTGAAGTAGAATTCTCGAAGCTGTCGAAGTCGCTTCGCCCATCCATTCAGAGCCGAGCTTGCAGCATCATAGCATTTCCACAATGCCTTGGGTCGGTTTCTGTTGGTGTAAACTGCCAATTTGTCCACCTCATCATTCCAGCGAGCAACCCACTCTTCATAAGGATCTTCGCACAGCTCCTTCGAGAGATGTGAAGGAATCCATCTAACGTCGGTGTTCAGCCCTGCTCGATCATGTAGTAGAGCAAAAACTTGCTGCCACAGATCCAAATTTTCTATCCCATCTGGAAGAGCCCCATGTTGCAGCACATACTCCATCGTGTTGACGGTGGAAAGTGAGTCCGACCAGAGGCAAAGGCCAAGCTCTGTGCCCGCAGCCCATTGGAGACTGGCCACCACGGCCATCAGCTCTGCCCTGTCAATGGATTGTGCCAGACCCGCCAGAGGAGCAGCCGTGACAATGTCGCCCATCGTGGCGTTGATCACCCCCCATGCTGCTAAATTCAACATTGGGTATTCATCATTGAAACAGGACCCGTCAAGAAAAAGGTGGTGGTACCCAAACTTCGGGGGAAGAAAACTAAAAACATGGCCATGTTTGGCGGTGTCAAGCAAAATCTGACGCCATTTCACCAAAATCTCCTGTCTGGGCACTAGCAGATGGTGCAAAGTGCAAGATGGCAATTCCAAGTTATCTGGGCACCAATCTGGGATGTCATTGCGAAGTGCCTGGTATCTGGGACATCTAAGCCAGTGTTCACGATCATCTTCGCAATGACACAGTGCACACATCGGAGACTTCTCAATGTCAAACTTCGCATGCTCAAAGTTGGTCATGAAGGCCCCTGAATGAAGTGCTGAAATACGTGCTCTGTCCAAGGCAGTCATAGTTTTGCAATCCAGTTTGGTTAAGAAGCCCTCAAGGCCAACAAGCCCCTTCATTGTGCGGTGTCGCACCTGAGAAGCAACGTATTGAAGCCATGCATCTTCCAAAAGAAGTTTCAAAGTTTTGTTATCCACCATCTTGAGGTTCCAACAATGACCTTCATGATCTCGGAAAAAAGGTGGCATGTCCACCGCCCAACCCACCAAGGCAAGACATTGAATGAGCCGTGAGAAAGGCCCCGGAATCAAACGTCCCTGATATCCATCCATCCAAGTTTGCCACATCGGCAGTGGGTCTGGGCATTTGTGGAGCATTCTTCGAAAAGTCGCCAAACAAGCATGGACTTGATAAAAGCCAGGATCAGCCTGCATGTCATCTGCCAAAGAAAGTCGCAGTAAGGGGTTGGACCCAGCCCCATTCAGCCGTAAAGCCTTAACTGCTTCTCGCCGAAGTTCTTGTGCGTAGCTGTCAGCAACCAGACAGATCGCCGAGCCATGCCAAGCTTGCGGCCAGAAAATCTTTGGCAACATGGAGAGTTTTTGTGGCCCAGGAGCGAAGGATCGCTTCAGCTTCTGCCAGCGTGTCACCAAAACATGACCACGTTGTTTGAGGATTCGAGTTCTTCGTGAAATCCCAAAAGTCATGGCACCCCCAAGTTCACTGGCATCACTCAGACATGGGAAACCTAAAAGAGAAAGGCTTGCGCGCATAGTCTTTGTTAGGGCCCAAACGAAGGTTTTCTCATCATCAGTCTCAAGGCCAAACAAAAGGCAAACTGTACGCAAAGCAAAATAGGCTTGTACCAGTAAAACGGCTTCTGTGGTCGCCAAGGTCAGGTTGTCAACGAAAGAGTATGCGTTGACTTTTGGACAGAAAGCTCTCATGTAGACATGATAACACCAGTTAACTTGGAGCATAGCCACAATTGAAAGCGGACATCCCTCAGGAAATCCTGAGGTTGATGACATCTCTTCTCCGAGACATCCATGAATATCAAATCTCCGGACAAATTGCCCCAAAAATTTTCGCCATGGTTGTAAAAGCTGAAGAGGGAGTCCAAGATGCTCCGCAGTCATGAATACCTGGCTTCTACCAATGTGATTGAAGGCTTTCTTCAAGTCTGTAGAGAGCCCTGCATAGTCTTGACGCAGTTGCAACATGAGCTCGATATGAGCCTGGAGCACCAGCCATATCTCTGTTGTTTCTCGATGTGGTAGGAAGCCAAGTGCTTCTGGTGGCATGACTTCAGCAAGCTGTCTGATCAGCTCCCTGGTTCTCAAACGTGACCAGGTACGATAAATAGTGGAAAACAATGTGATTGGTCTAAATTGGTTCTCCTCATGTGCATTTTCCACCTTGCTAAGACCAATCACTGTACCAAACGCAAGTTGCTGTGGCCATGGTGTGTCAGTGGTTTCAATGGAGTGGAGCAGCGCCAACAAAGAGGAGGTGTGGCTTTCCGGCATGTTCTTCAGATCATCTTTGGAAAAACCATCAGGCCCTCGTGCCGCCTTCTGTTTGAACTTCTTGACTACTTGCTGCCAAGTTGTAATTTGCAAAGGTTCACATGTGAAGGCATGAGAAGGCATGTAGTGCTGAACGAACTGCATGATACGGTGCCAATCACCTTCAGAAATGCTGGCTAAATTGCTCCATCTAGGTTTCCAGTGCTCAGAAAAAGCTTGAAGGATGTCATTGGTATCCGTCAAGAAAACACGTTGTACAAGCTCATCACCTGGTGCAATGTTCTCCGTAGATAAAACTGTGCAAACATCTCCAGAAACTGCAGTGATGGCAAAAGCATGTTGGCCATGATACCAGACATGATCAAAATTGGTCTGTACAGGTTTGTCTAAATGAATTTGAAGGCCCTGATAATCCACATCCAAAATGGTGTAGACATTCTCTTTCCAGATGTTCTCAATGCCCGGTCTTGGGTCTTTGCGCATATCCATGTAGACTGCTTCCAGTGAGCCCGCATACTTCAACTTCAAGCTCTGGGAACGCTCATTGAGGTGCCATGCCTCAAAAGCTCGGAAGTGAAGAAGGAAGCTGTCATAGATGGCTGTGGCAATGGCCGATTCTTCAGGAACAGTGACCGGCAAAATCTCTGGTACTCCATGGACCGCATGTTGTTGTTCACCCCACCATTGTGGGAAGTTGGGGCAAAAGCCCGAAGAGCGCTTGATCGCCTCCCACAGCTCAAGTCTGTAGGTGATGGCTGAGGGTGTTTGGCTAGCTGCCTGCACTGCATGCTTCAGGCTTTGTAACCTGCGAAGCTGTCGAAACCAGATTCTGGTAGCTGTGCCAGCTGCTGAGTTTTGAGCCCGTACTTCACCTTCACGGCTAGGTTTGCTGGTTGGTGTGCAAAGCTCTTGGCGAAGTGGCTTCAATCTCTGTGCCCTCCCCCGACATCGTGGTGGTAGAGCTTGGTCTGAAACTTCAGCAGCATGTTGAAAAACCGCATTCTCAAAGTCCATGGCACAACATTGCAAAAACTTGGTGGGGTCATTGCCAGCATTGAACTGCACAGAACATGTGGGGTTCCAGTTCTGCTGGTCTATATCCGACCAAGGCAGTCGGGCTGGCCTGGGCCACTTGTGCACCACCATACTTCGGGTTGGAACCATGAGTTGCACAGCCAAGGTAGAGTGGTCTACAAAGACATCTTCTAACCACAGGCCTCGCAGGAGCTGCAATGCCTCGGGCGAAAGCCATATCTGGTCTCTTTCATTGCTACCTTTGCATGTGGGGGCGATGTGATGCCCAAACATCTCTGCTGCTGCATTTTGGGCGTTTTTCCAGCCATGCTGCATCCATATTCGGTGCTGCGTCAATTGACCAGGTTCTTGATTGAAATCGCCCATGATCATACGCACTCCGGACATCCCCAGGACAAGTTCAGTGGTGTAGGTTTCCAGCAACTGATCACTCAATTGATGGGCTTTTGGCCATGTTGGCCCCTGTGCATAGCCATAAAATGTACCCACCGTTATTGGTAAAGCTTGAATCCAATGCCTTGTGAGCAGGACTCTGCTACTATTCCAATGCTCAGCAGGCCAAGGAATATCCAATTTGGAAGTGGGTGTGTCAGAAAGGGTGGCCACCCCACACCATCTCCCTGCCCACGTGGAGCCTTGTCTCAATGGTGCTGGTGCACCTCCATGAAAACGGATCTCTCGATTCTGTGCTCGAGCTTGACGCCTCAAAATGCCCGAGCATGTCTTGAACGTTGTGGCTGACAGCTGTGTCTCTGTCACTGACCAAATGCCTGGCCCAAATCCCAAAAGAAGATCCTCCTTTTGTCGCAAACCACCTGGATTACTGACACCCACAGTCAGTGTGTCTCCCAAGTGAGGCCCTGGATGAAGAGCCTCACCATAACGTATGGTACCTTGTCCAGTTGGCTCGTGAAAACAGTAGGTGTCTTGGGAAATCAGACCAAAAATGTCATTCACAGGCCAGTGCCCAGGAACATGGCAGCATGTTTCCCCCGACCCATGATCTCGGTCAGCCGTGGCTGCCGAGCCGTCGATGTAGAACCGGGCAAGGGGAGTAGATCGCTGCTGCAGGGCGGCCACATGTGAAAAAAGCATCGCAAAGAAGCAGAAAAACCTGCAAATCCCATGTGTGGATCCAACTGTGGCTTTCGGCCTCAGGCTTGATCCATGGCCTGAGCCTGTATGCCATAGTCAATTTTGGCGTTGCTTCTTCTCCAGCAACGCCTCCAATCTGCTCAGTTGCTTGTTGAAGGACTCATTCATCTCAGAGGAGAGATCATCCTTGACTGTCTTCATGGTGCTCTGGAAAGTTGAACCCAACGCATGGATCTCATTCTGATGTGTGTTCAAGGTCTGTTGAACAGCACTCAATGTGGATTCTGTGGTCTTCAGACGTTCTCCAGCTTGATGGAACCATTGATTGAATTGGACATGGTGGTTCTGCAGCTCCTGCATGCCAATCTCAAGCGCCTGAAGTCTATGTTCATGTTGCCCTGCATTCTCCTGAGAGGTGGCTGCCGCCGCCTTGATGGCGTTTTGCGCTTGAGATTCAAGGCCCTGCACCACACGATGAGTGACATCCTTGCTGAGTTGATCTTGCAGTTCTTGCAGTCGTGTTTTACCCTCATTGTTGGCGACTGCAGCTGGACGGCTTGGAAATTGCCATGGATCTTTGCCATATTCCTGCCACGGATCTCCATTCGCCGTGACTGGAGGAACTTGCTTTGGTGCACTTCGCAGTTGACGTTGAGTCTTGGAAGAAGCAATCACCTGCTGTTGTGGAGGCTGTTGCTTCAGCTCCTTGATCTGAGAGATCACCACATCGTTGTCAAAACCGGTCATGACCGTTTGTGGTGGCGGTGATTGGGCCCCCACTCTCCAAGACATGTGACTGAAAGATCCTTTGCCTGGATGTAGTGGCCTGGCTGGCCATTCCCAGTCCGCCAACAATTTGGTAATGGCATGTCGCTGTGTCCCATGTGGGATAGGAAACAGCTCAAAAATCAGCTGGATGTCCAGAGCCATGAAATCAACGCCAGGTCGTAGATGTGCCCATGCTGCTTTCTCATCTGTCTTCTTGACTCTGATGCCGTACTTTTGTCTCATTCTCACCAGGCAGATGGACTTGTCACAGGTTCTGCATTGATGAATGGCTTCTTCAGCAGAAGCTCCAGGAAGCCACACCACCCTGAAACTGTCATCGTGCTCACGTGGTTGGGAACCTCGGGGCTCCACATAAACGCCTGACGGTGCAGTTGTCAAAAGTTTCATCAAAGCTCCATCTGGAATGCGCATGAAGACCGTGAACAGACTGGCCTGTTCTGGTGTTGACTTACGACCCTGTTCATCAAAGAAGCTGCGTGCCCAGAGCTCAAAGATCACATTGTCTATGCTTTCGTCCAGGCCAGGATGAAACTTAGCACATTGCGCGCCACAGCTAGCGCCTTTGCAAAGCTTCAAGGAGTCCATTGTTGCTACCAATGCTCGGATAGGTGCATCAGCAAATCGATGCCATTCCATGGCCAGCTGATCACGGAACACCTGAAGCTTGATCACCTTGGTCGTGATGACATCTGGGCTAGAATTCTTGCTAGCTGATTCTCTGGTGACCTTGGAGTCCCCAAGCTGCAAAATGTGCCCATAAATGAGAGTCTGTTCATCAGTGCCCTTGAACTTGGCCGGAATGATGATGGGTTCCATGCCAACCTTGTCAATGGTTTCAGCCTCTGGAGAATCCAAGAAGATCAATGCCAGCGCATCAGTGCTGATGAAGGCGTTGTTGTTGAGAAATTGCCGAGCCATGTCCACATTGCAAAGCGCAACTCCTCGTGCTTCAGCCTCAACTTCAGCAAAGGTAATTTGTTGCACTGGGAGATCACTGTCGTCCTTGAAGTGGTGAGGGTTCAGCTCAAATTGTGAAGGATCCAAGAGGACTGGTGCATCATGGCCAGGTCCCTTGTGTGGCTTCTTGGTCTTGTGATTCTTGATCTTGGCACCATGCTTGGTCTGAGCCCGTGCCGCCACATAGTCTTTCTGTTCCTCCACAGTGATGAGCCTGAACATGGTGCCAGGCTTGCTGGCTGCAGCCTTCAAGTCAGCCCAAGGGTTCTTGGCCTTGAGGATTTGTTGAATCTGCCTCTGGCCAATACGCTGCATCACCAGTTGTACCCGGTCTGACACTACCTCCTTGGGGACACCCTTGGACTGCAAGATATCAGCAAGTTGCCGTTGGAGGTCCTCGGGTCCACCAGCATAAATCTGGCATGGCATAGTCTGTGCCTTCAGGAGCCAATCATGCAGGAGAGCAATGTCCACCTCAAAGTCCAAATCCAAGAGGCGAAGACAATGTGCAAAGTGCAACAAAGCAATTGTGCCACAGGTATGGCCATGTCGTTGAGGATGACTGTGTCCGAGCTGCAGCCCAAGGCATGGGTCTCCCAGCGCCTGTGAGATCTGGTGGACAACTTGGGTAATGCATGGGAGGGCTTGATGCATGTAAAGTCCATCATGCAAAATCCAATCAAGCCCTTGCTCTTGTTGGTTCCAAAGTCCATGAGCCAAGAGCCAATGATCTTGCCATTCGCAGATGAAGAGGATGTCCCCAGTTTCATGTTGCCGTCGTGCTCTCCAGGAAGCTTGAACTGCCGGAGGTGGTGTCTGCTGCAACAACTGGTTGACACGAAACGGGTAGAACACAAATGGTGTGGGCGCCAATTTTTGCATAGAAGCCACCTGGATCAATTTTTGCATACCTGTCCAAATCAATCGATCACCCAATTGACGTGAGATGTCACCTGGTCCTCCTCCAAGAAGTTGGATGTCATCAGGAAACGTTCTCACCTGCTTGCTGGTACAGATCCTGATGTGATAAAGCACTCCAGGTTGCAGCTGAGTGTTGGGATGCAATCTTTGGCCTTGATGAGTGACGATCGCATATTGCCCCCATCCTGCCAGCTTCCGTTCGGCCTGGATCAGGTCCTGCACTGTGGTGGGGCAATTGATGCGGATCTCGTAGATGGTGTTCTCACCTTCGATCTGCAGAGAGACCAGTCTGGGCTCAGAGTGCTGGGGTGTGATCCATCTATGGAAAGCGTGAGCGGCCAGCTCTTGCTGCAAGACAGTGAGAATCTGCTGAGGATCAATGCCAGTCCATCCCCAAAAATGCATCTGAAGTCCCGCCAGCACATGTGCTTGAACCCAGACCACTTGAAGTGGAGCTGCAATTTGTCCCAGCAAGCTGAGTGCCGATCTTGGTGGCATTGGAAAGTGGAATGTCGGTGGCACTGTGCATAGCATGGCACCTTCTTCAGGATGAAGATGACGGTGACGGCCTGTTCGTGAGGAGATCAGGCCAAAACCTCGTGCTCCTCCTGAACGAAGTCGGGCGACACTGAAAGCTGCACGACATCCGCAAGGGCAAGGTCGATTGACATGTCCCCATGAGTGCAGGACTGTTGGAGCTTTGTCATGATCAAGGAGAACTCTTTGATCTGCGCCGTAGCATGGATCCAGATAAATGGCCAATTCACTTGGATCCCATTCCAGTTGGTGCTCAATGAGTTCATCCCAGATTGCATCCAGCGGCATGATGTCCCCTAACTTTCGATAGCATTGAGTTGTTGGCCACCGAGGGATTTCAACCTTGGGCACTGTTTTTCTCATCATTCTACACCAGAAACGGTTGCGTCGGACTGGCCACTGGTCCTGGAGGTCAAAAATGAGTTTGAAAATGTGCATATCCGTCAGCTGGGCAAAATCATCAATGCTTTGCTGTGCCAAGGGGAAATGAATCACGTTGGCAACACATTCCAGCAGGATGTCATCCACCTGGAGAAGCCAGGATGCTCTCAGGATGGCATACAGGCTATGGCTACGATGGTCGTTCATGCCCTGTTGATCTCCCTGCAAAGAGAAGCCTTGACATGGAAACCCTCCTGTTGCCTGCAGGTATCCTGCACCTATCAGTGGATGAATTTTCTTCAGTGTATCAACATCACCAATGTCACCTTCAATGACTGGGCTGGCAAAGTTGGCCCGTAATGCTTCACATGCCAATGCTGATTTCTCAACAAAAATGGCCGTACGCATTCCCAAGAGCTGAGAACCGATTGAAAATCCACCCATTCCAGAGCAAAAATCCAAAACAGTAACATGTGTGAAAAGATCCTTCTCATGATGGACATGAATTTCTGTCACTCCGTCCACCACTTGACATGCGGAGTCCTCCTGTGCTCTCTCTAAGTCATAGAATGAGTAAAGCCCTGGTGCAAGCGCAGCAGCGCCAGTGACTACAAAAGATTGTTGGGGCGAGAGGCCAGTGCAAAAGCAAGTGCCATCCTTGAACTCATTGATGTAGGCCACCAGCGAAATGCGCGAGCCAGGCGGCAAAGGAGAAACCCAAAGGTCCATGGTTGAGAAAATGGGGTCCCAGGTATCAGTTGAGAACGGTTCTACTACTGGTAAGGCCTGGGCCAAGAACTAAAAAAAAGGTTTAATTCAGCTGAGCAGCCTTAGGAGTTTCAGCTTTCTGTGCTACTTGTGCTACCGAACAGCTGGTGATTCTGGTGATGCTTCGGACAAATGTAGTAAGATGTAGTAAGCTTCTGCAGATTTCTGCAGCATGTGTCCCCGATCTGGACATGTGGAAGATGAGCTGATCTCCGCCATGGAGACGGTTCACATGCTTTCACAACAATCTTGTTTGCTAAATCGTCATCTGCATTTCACATATTTCACATGTCACAACTGTACAACTAAAAACGTCAACACGGCAACTTTATGTCACATTCTGTGACATCTTAATACATCTTACAAGATTTGATGAGCGAAGACTCAAGTGAAGTTGCAGTAAGCTGCAACGCGCTTTGCAGCAGCCGGAAGATCACTCCTTTCGGGAGCCTGTCTGCTGATTTCTGTATGGAGCCTATGGAGCTCCACAAAATTCTAGGCACATCGTGGCACTGTGGATACTCTGTAGTACTCCATCAGTACTCCAGTAATTCGTCCTGGGTTTTTGGCATCTTTTCTGCCATCAGAAGTTTTCCTGCAAGCATGTTGCTCGTGCAGGGCAAGAAACTCGACATGTTCACCTCCCTACATCTAGCATCTGGCAATTGCCGACAGAGCACAGTGTCAGTGAGCTGTGCAGGTATTGTTATAGTGGAGTCTATTTAAGTCATAATATTGAGTCATATTAAGTATTGTTAAGTCATATGAAGTCATTATTCTATCTGATTCTATCTATTTGGTCTTTGTATTTTGGACTGACATCTGTGTGAATCGGTGTGGCATGCCCTGGATGCCATCGGCTCTGAAATCCACACAGGGCGCAGCCGCGCAGCTCGCCACGCTCACAGCTGTAGAGACCGAGCTGTTGGGATCATGTTCTGCGCAAGGATGGAAGGTAAGGCCTGTCGCGACCACAATGACATTAAGGGATTATGACATCATAACATCCCTAGGGCCATGGTAGGGCCATGGTAGGGCCATGGAATGCTGTGGCTATCCCCAACAGTTTGATGCACCTGTTTGTTCTGACAATCCCTCCAGGTACAATTCAGCATGTGCATTTCCGTCAGTTTTCCGTCAGTTCTTTGCGATCAAAACATGTTTGATGATTTTGATGCAGCTGTTGCTCTTGCTGTGCACTTGCTGTTCTGCCTCTTTACCCACCTCTGTTCGCGTTTGAAGGCTGCAAACAGGATACCGTCACGGACACAACAATCTCTGCCCGAAGGGAAGGAAGCACTGCCAAAAATTTGGGTGAGTTCGGTGCTAGGCTCTTTGCAAAGGGGCTAAATCTTGCCGTTTCAGGTGTGATATGTCTGATATATCCTGATATGATCTGATATGCATATAATTTTCATATAATTTTCATATAATCATATAATAATATCATTATGATTTATGCATGTTGAATCAGATTGATAGGCTTCCCTCAGCATCGCGCCTGGATTGCCTTGAGCCGCTCCAGAACCACAATCTGCACAGAGAGGAGCTCTCGGAGAGAAACAACGGGAGGACCAACGAGAAAACATGGATAAATGGATAAATAACCCGGTTTTAAACCATGATAAACCTACGGTGAGCAAACTTCGAAAGGACGAGAGCTCGCCTCTTTGCTTGTGAAGCTGAACCACTGATAAGTATCCTGGACATGCTTGGTAGCGCTTGAATGTGCAAGAAGTCTCGAAACCAAAACGCCAAACTGCAACACAAACTGTTTTTCTTTTTATAATTCAAAATACATAGTGCTGATCAGTGCTGTCTGCCGTTGATACATCGTTTTAGCGTTCGCTAAGATCTCCTGGCTTCTGTCTAGCAGTTCGGCAAGGTGTCTCAGGTTCCGGACCTAGTGGTTTGAGTGTTGTATCTGTCATTATCTGTCACATTTTGGACATTTTGTGTATCAAATTGATTCAAAATGAATTCCAAATAAATTTCAATAAATTATTCGACAGATCACAAGTTTAACCGGCACAGCATGGCACCGTGAACAGGGATGAACATGGCAACATGCCAACATGGCAATTTGAATCAATGAAATCAATGAAATCAGCTTGATTGGTTCAATATGTTCAATGGAAACGGCCTTGGTGCCATTGAAGCTCTGTAGAACCTCGACAAACCGAATCCATAACTGGCGAAAGCCCCACCTCTTTTCGCACTTCTTGCAAGGAAATGCCAGAGTTAGAAATAAATAAAGTTAAAGAAGACATCTTCAAGACATCTTCAAGAAAACAATATAAAACAATCTCCTGCGCTTCGTAAAATCCCATTCAACCTGTCTGAGAAGTCATCAAGCGCTCTGCGAAATACATCCAAATACGTCCTTCCTCATAAATTCAACGCAATTTGGATAATGTTCTCTTCCCAATGTTTCCCAATAGGCGGTTGTGGTGAGTGTCAATTCGGATTCCATAGCTCGCAAAGAAAGAATAGGCGGTTGATGGCGGTTGTACAAGTTGTACACCTCCGTATTTGAGCCATGTCGGCATGTCGACATGCTCGGCGCTGGCAGGTGCATTTTCACGCCTCGTACTCCAATTCAGAATATCCAACCTGGGTGAGTTGATGCTCACGCGTCCGTAATTTCCACAAATTAAATTCAGATTTCACAATTTTTCACAAATTATCACAAATCATAGCTGGAGCAGCTGGACTTTTTGTGCTCCAAGTCACCGTCAGCTCGCTTGCCAGGACTTGGATGAGAACGAGAGGCTCGTGATCTGATGACCTCACGCGAAGCGTTGACACTCCGACATACTCCGACTCGGACTCCGACATACTTCGTTGTAGGATGCTGGTGGATGCTGGCAGTGTGTTGCACTGGGTCGTCCCATGGGGTCAAGCTATGTCAAGCTATGTCAAGCTATGTCAAGCTATGTCAAGCTATGTCAAGGTCCCTGACTCGCGAATCCCATTGTCCAGAAGTTGGAGAAGCCTTGACGCTCAAAAATTCAAGGCTCGGACTCGGGGGGACAGGTTTGAGCGAAGTTGCCCAAAATGAAAGAGCCAGTATAGCTTTTATAGCTCAAGTTACTGAAGGAATCCACACAAGTCATCAGATACAGCAACAAAAGTTGCACAAGTCTGAGTCCAATGTGGCAAATCATGGCCGTGGCCAAAAGAGCACTAAGTGTTCAATACAAAACTCTGAGTGTTCCCTACATTCTCAAGATTTGGTTGAGCTCCTTTGGCAATTTCTGATAATTTCTTCACGCGTCGTTCATCGTCTCTCTGGTTCTGGGTTGCCTTACTCTGCAGGCATCTCTGACGGCCTTTTCTCTGCGAAGTTCTGTCAGGAGATCGGGAATTGGAACATGTTTTCTGCATGAGATATGTAAAGATCAGTAAAGATGAGTAAAGGCTTTAGTAAAGATGAGTAAAGAACACGTTGGAACACCAGACCACCAGGTCGGCAAACTGCACGAGTCCCCGATGCCAGACATAACACAGCGTGTGCTTCACTTGCCTCACCAAATGCGGCTTCCATGAAGGGAATGGTCAGGGGCACGAAGACAAGGCCTGACGCGGACGCGGCATCTCTAGAAAACGCTCTGCCACCAATTCAACGTTTTAGAAACATGAACAATGATTGACTATCATTACCAGGAACATTACTAAAACATAACGAAAACGTTGCATCCCAAATCATATCATTTCCCAACAATTCCATCTCAAGCTTGAGCCGAGCCTTGAGCCAAGGTTAGGGGGATGGTGAGGGGGATGGTTAGGGTTCGGCGAGGGTTCGGTTGGTGTAATTTTGGCAGGTGATCTGATAGACCCAGAACCGCCCTGTGAGCTTCGAGATGTCCGTATAAAATCACAGCCCCGAAGATCCGATCTTGTTTGTTGTTACACTTGTTTGTCAGCCCACAAAATGGATTGCACAGCCGTGTACTCCCAGAGCGTCATCTTAAACAGCCAGATTTTAGTCTCGCCCCACGGTTCCTGGATTCGACTTCCAGCGGTTCAATTGTGCATTGTGTGGCGGCTTATATGCACCGGCCGAATCTCTCTGATTCGGCTTTGTGGATCTCAAGGAGATCAGATAGACATGAAATATCTCCTTTGCACTGCAGATGGCCTGTGGATACCAAACAGGAATAAGGACATCGAAGGACTGCGCTGGATCAACTCGTTTAATCATTTCTCCCACTTGATTTCAAAAAAGGGGTGCTGTGAGCGCACGTGTTTCTGGTGGTGTCAAACTCTTCCCCCAAAAAAAGGTGGCTCACAGCTTCCCCTATCAAGCTGCATATCATTCCAACAGGTTGCATTGATAGCCACCGGGTTTCTCAAATTTTACCGTACACCAAATGCAGTCAGGGAGTTTGCTTTCAATACAGGCTGCATTGACAGCGACTCAAGTTCTTATTCAAAAAGAATCACAAGCACGTGTGAAACAAAATTCCCCAGCACCAGAAAATGCACCTACTATCCTTCTCAAAAAAATGCGACGACCAAAATGTCCATATTTTCCTGTCTATATTCCCAGGAAAACACATGTTGAAGGAAAACGTGTTTTTTTTTATCACTGCTGCATTCATGCATTGAATACTGTGATTTTTGTTAAACACATAATTCTTGCATACCGTGTAGGAATGTTGTTTCCGAAGAGTGCTGTGCCATCTTGGGAAGCGTGGGAAGACTGGATATTTTTCACAGGAAGATTGCACTTGCTAAGAAACAATGCATCTTTCAGATGAACTTTCCAGTAATTTGCAGGGAGACTGCTTCTGGACAGAAACATGTTGTTGTCTTTGATTTGGTCAGCCTTTCTAAAGCTTTTGAACCCTTTCTGGGTATCTCTGCATTGGTTCATAAAATTGGGACCTGTGCTCCTACACAATGGACTCCGTGCAAAATCAACCCAGTCCCATCAGGGATGTAATTATATTATATATATAAAGTTGGGCCGTTCGGCCCTGAAACTAAACCCATAGCCGCCATAGCCTGTGTAAAAATTCAGACCCCGCTACATCCCACTTCCGTACACAACATATATCAACATATTATAGATTCAAGATGATTCAAGAACTCCAGATCTCTATAGACTTGACGCTGATGGGGCTGCATAAAACTGGCCTGCATGACCTCCTGTACTCTGTGACCTTCTGTGACCATCCAAGTATTGTACACTTCGAGTGATCCCCACCAGAATGCTTTCTGGCGTTTCATCTGACCCTTGACGTGCTATAATATTCTGACATATATTCTCACATGGCATCTGACATTCTATCTGACATACATTGGTAATCTGACACAATATTCTGACGTAAAATTCCGACTTTCTGCGTAGTGGATGAGTTTGCGTCTGGGGCTCATCGATTAGCGGCAGAACCAAACGCTGAGCAGAATTCCTCAGAGCCGAAGAATCCTCAGTGTCCCAACTTGGGGAGAAAATAAGACGTCGGAAGCCATGCGAGCCTGTACCAACAAGCCACACCTGAGACAGCTGAGCGCCCCCTTGCAAAGGGGAAGGATACAAATGAATACAACTATCTTGCCAAAACTGTTCGGAAAGACAAAGAAAGGAGACAAAGAGAAGCTGGCAAACTGGAAACGACACTGAAATCCGTGGAAACAAAGTATGGTGGCAACAAGCCTTGGTATTGAAAATTATGGAAGAGTATGGCCCCTCAGAAGGACAAGGCGATGCAACTAGGCAGCCCATATTTCAGCCTGAAGCGCACAAATCTAACATTTTGTATGGCATTTAGTCTGACAGTTTCTCTGCCATACCTGTTGGCCCTTTTTCAGACATTCTCGCTGACATTCTATCTTACATTCTTCTTGACATATATATTCTGACATTTTATCTCACATTGTTTGACAAAAATGCTGATATTGGTTCTGACTATCTGAGATGTGTTGTGAGGCTTTGTCTGATTTCCTTTTGGACTTTTTATATATCTGATGTTCTATCTGACATTGTCTACACTCTATCTGACATGTATGCTGAATATGTTTTCTAACATATATTCTGGCAAACAATCTGACATTGAATCTGATATTTTGTCTGACATGTTTTCTGGCATTTTGTCTGACGTCTTCTCTGACATACCTTTTAGAAACTTTGCCTAACCTATTCTGCCGTTCTGTCTGACACATATTCTGTGTTCGTGTCCGGCGAGCCGCAGAGTGCTCGGGTCCGGCTAGCCCCAGACTGCGAAGTTGCAGTGGAGATAAAATCTAGAGCACCTGGCAGGTGGGGAAAAATTGGTCTTCACACAGGCTGGTGTATCCAATTTTAGAAATTCCAAGGGCGATGCTTTTGCTTTGTCAAGTGCAAATTTCTTCAGCCCCCGGCAGTTTCTGCTTTCTTTCCGGGCACACACATGCACACACGCACCCACGCACTCCGCCTCCTGCTATCACATAGCGAGGTACTGCAGAACCAGCACCAGCGTCCGGCCCACCTGCACTTTCCATGTTTGAAAGCGGCTTCAGAGTGGCTGCATTCCTCAAGCGGCAATATTTCGCCTAAGATACCCTTCCAAAACCGAGAAATTTCCAGGCGTGAGGGGTAAACGCGGGTTTTACCGGGTAAAACCGGGTTTTGCCCTTTTCACTGCAGATTGTAGCTGGCTGTTGTTCTAGAAGATCCACGAGGTATGTTGAAGTAGTGGGCCGATATGTTCGGCTCTGTCGACGGGACTGCCCGATCATAATGGTCCGACTTCTCCGCGCATCCATACTTTTTTTTTAATAAAATGACATAAAGAAGTGTGAAAAATATCAGCACAGTTAGGTGGCCCGAACCCGTGTTTCAAAACATGGGTTATCACGGGTAAATAAGGGGTTGTGGAAAATCCCGGTTTTGACAGAAACTGCCCCAAACCAAGGTTTTGGGTGCAAATCACGGTTATATCACGGGTAAATCACGGTTATTCACGGTTATAACACGGGTGAATCATGGGTTTGAGGTTGAAGCAATCCCCATCCGAGATTTACTTGCACAATTTTGAAAAAAATATGCAGTCAGTCGATTAAACGTTATCATTTCCGGTGGAATCTACAAAAAAAAACACGAAAAAAAAAATCATACAGCACCCATGTTTGTCAAATCAAATGAGCGGAGCCTTAATGTCAAATTCTTTTGGATCTCTTCACATCCGCCAAAAATGGGGTAAATCTAGGGTTTTGGCCAAAAACCGGGTTTTCCGGGGTAAAACCGGGTTTTACCTTCCATTGCCCGTCAAAACCGAGGTTTATTCACAAACCCGAGAAATTTCAAGGGTTTGGAGGTATTTGGGTATATATATATATAAATATATAATATTTATATTGTGATTATTATCATTGTTCTACCATTGGAACCTAGAACCTACAAATTTGTATCTTGGCTGCCCCAATATGAAAACATCGTGTTTTTCTGCAAACATCGTGTTTTCCCAATATGGCTGATTTGGAGATTTTGATGATGTATGTTGTTCATCTCAATATGATCTGATATCCCTCCATGCCCTGTGCAAGGTCCTTGCTCGCCCCATCATCCAGGAAAAATCAAGATATAGCTAAGAGTTGCCAATAGATACAACTATATACCTCATATATATTGTGACATCAGCATGATGGGACAGTATCCTGTTTTGCATGGGTCTGACTCCAAGCACTGGTGCTTTTAAAGATTTCAGCCAGGGCGGTCGATGCATCAAATTGTTTTGAATACTTCTGAAAGATCATGGATCATGTTTTTTCAAGAACTTTATCACCTTTTACGGGTAATTTATGGCACCAATGGGATTTTGTAAGGTGTACCCGTGGAGGACCCGTAGAATCACCGTGGAAACCCGTGGATTTTGCTGGAAACATCGTGGTTTAACAAAACATCGTTTTGTCCTAACCCGTGGAGAACCCGTATATAGAATACCCGTGGCTACCCGTAGAGAACCCGTAGAAATCTATGGGTTCTGGACCTCCCGGAATAGGCTG
Source organism: Cladocopium goreaui (assembly GCA_947184155.2). Classification (NCBI taxonomy): domain Eukaryota; class Dinophyceae; order Suessiales; family Symbiodiniaceae; genus Cladocopium; species Cladocopium goreaui. The sequence goes on from CAMXCT020006601.1 coordinate 112,325, forward strand.
AAATTAGAAGGGAAAATGATAATTTGTTTCTGCGAAATCAAGAAATTCAGCTTGCCAAAAAAGGCGCAATTCAGCTGCTTTGAGCTCCCGAGATGGGAAAAAAGAATGTTTCAGTTTCTGTCATTGCATATAGCCAATTGTTACAAGGTGATAGTGGTATGTATCTCCAAGGCACAAAAAATCCTTGATGTTGTACAATTACGCATTGGCGTTTTATTTCTGGCTGTTGCATTGAGGGTCACAGCTGACACTTAGCTTCCTGGTTTAGCTATGATATTGGAACTTAACAGCAGTGTTACAATTTGGCAAAATATGGAAACATCGTGTTTTTCCAAAACATCGTGTTTTCTCACGGAACATCGTTTATTTTTGAGAACCTACGTTTTTACAAGTTCTTGGATCTCGTGGTAATTATGATTATATATTATTTAGTGTTATTATATATCATATCTTTATAACTTGTATACGTTTAAACTTGCACAGCCCAGAGTTGCAAACTTGAAATCGCCTCATTTCAGGTCATCCTGCCATATCCTGCCTATTGTCTTCCCACGGGTTGCTTTTTCCCCGTGTCTCTGTCAGTCTCCGTTTCTGATCTTTACTCCACTCATCTCCACTCATCCCTTCAAATCCCCAACCTGCGTCTGCACTAACAAGGTCTCGATTCCGTTCAAGCTGAACCTACCAATTTCAGAGGCAGTGGCAAAAAAAGACAACCAATTCCAGGCAGCATTTGTTGTGTTGTTTCACCATCAAGCCACACTGGAGGTATGCTAGATATGTCCACAGGGTTTTCACTCTGCATGAGGGAAAGCCCTAGGACAGTCACTTGTGTCAAGCAGGATGTGTATTGGATTATTGGTTCCTCAATGTTCCTTAGACTCTTACACCATCTTACACCTTTTGTTTTAAGTAATTCACATCCCAGCTTCGCGAACTGGAAAGAGTGGTGGGCGACAAACAAACATAAGTGACCAGCTGACACATACTGTCGCACCATATGCAGACTGGTCATATCTGGTCATATGGGTCTGTCCTTTACAGAAACTCTCTTCGAAGCGCCACCGCCCTCAGCTCGCAGGACCTTGCATGGAAAAATCAACGGGACCTTGTCACAAACTTTACAAATTGGTACGATGGCTATGCAACTGCCCTGCTATGATATGATTGACATTGCTATGATTGCTATGAGGTCTGTTAAAACGAGTGTTACCTTATAAACATCAGATTTAGACTTGCATATGCGCGTGGTTGGTGCCATGCACCACGGAAAGTTCAAACTGGAAAGCAAACGAGGAAGAGGAACTGGAAGTTCAAAAACAATGTCAGACTAAATCCAACAATGCACAATGCACTATGTTACACAAAAATATATGGTAGAAATATGTCATATGTTTGCATGTTAGGTTTCACAACTGAACTTGCACCCGACCTGCAAATCGCATGTCTCGCCAGGGAAGTGTTGGTTCAGCAAATAGTTAAAAGCGATTCGTCCCCACCTTGAGAGTGTATTGAGCGATCAAAATTGAAATCGAAATTGAAATCAAAATTGAAATCCATAAGAGAACTGATCTTTCTTCGGATTTCAAAAAGGAGAGTTTTTTCAGGGAGAGCTTCCTTTGGAACTTGCCGTGTTGTCGAACTTGCCCGGGTCTGCGACGGCATGGCAACTTCACCATCGTTACCCACCTGGGATTGAAATTGGGTAGGAAATTGTTTGGGGATTTTATTTTTTTTAGTTTGGGGATTTTTTTTTGGATTTCCGGTTCTCACCATTTTCCATGCTATTTGCAGCATTTTGGAGCTGGAAACTGCCATTTCCACGGTATGTGCAACGGTTTTGAGTTCGAACCTCTCATTTTCCATTGTATTTTCCACGGTATTTGCAACAGTTTGCAGCATGTTCTGTCCATTTTCCATGCTCTTTGCAGCATTTTTGAGCTGGAATCTGCATTTCCACCGTATGTGCAACATTTTACAGCTACATTCCTCACAGTACTTGCAGGATTTTGAAGCCGAAGGCTGACATTCCAACAGTTGTTTGTTGTTACTGTTACTGTTGTTGGTGTTGGTGTTGGTGTTGTTGGTGGTGTTGTTGTTGGTGGTGGTGGTGGTGGTGGTCGTGTTGTTGCTGTTGTTGTTGCTGTTGTTAGTGTTAATGTTAGTGTTGTTAGTGTTGTTAGTGTTGTGTTAGTGTTGTGTTAGTGTTGTGTTAGTGTTGTGTTAGTGTTGTGTTAGTGTTGTGTTAGTGTTGCGTTAGTGTTGTTGTTGTTGTTGGTGGTGGTGGTGGTGGTGTTGGTGGTGGTGGTGGTGTTGGTGTTGTTGTTGTTGTTGTTGTCGTTGTCGTTGTTGTTGTTGCTGTTGCTGTTGCTGTTGTTGGTGTTGTTGGTGTTGTTGTTGTTGTTGTTGTTGTTGTTGTTGTTGTTGTTGTTGTTGTTGGTGTTGGTGTTGGTGTTGTTGTTGTTGTTGTTGTTGTTTAGTGGTGTTGTTGTTGTTGCTGTTGTTAGTGTTGTTGTTGTTACCGTTAGTGTTGTTAGTGTTGCTAGTGTTAGTGTTGTTAGTGTTGTTAGTGTTGTTAGTGTTGTTAGTGTTGTTAGTGTTGTTAGTGTTGTTAGTGTTGTTAGTGTTGTTAGTGTTGTTAGTGTTGTGTTAGTGTTGCTGTTGTTGCTGTTGTTGTTGTTGGTGGTGTTGTTGTTGTTGCTGCTGTTGTTGTTGGTGGTGGTGGTGGTGTTGCTGGCGGTTGTGTTTGTGTTGATAGTGTTGTTATTGATAGTGTTGTTATTGTTGTTGTTATTGTTGTTGTTGTTGTTGTTGGTGTTGGTGTTGGTGTTGTTGGTGTTGTTTTTGTTGTTGTTGTTGTTGTTGTTGTTGTTGTTGTTGTTGTTGTTGTTGTTGTTGTTGTTGTTGTTGTTGTTGTTGTTGTTGTTGTTGTTGTTGGTGCTGTTGTTGTTGTTGATGTTGCTCCACACCTCATGGAAAAGCAAAAAAGCAAAGAAAAGCAAAAACAGCAAAAAAGCAAAGAAAAGCAAGAGAAGCAAAAAAGCAAAGAAAAGCAGAAAAGCGAGAAAAGCAAAAAAGCAAAGAAAAGCAAGGAAAGCAAAAAAGCAAAAAAGCAAAGAAAAGCAAGAAAAGCAAAAAAGCAAAGAAAAGCAGAAAAGCGAGAAAAGCAAAAAAGCAAAAAAGCAAAGAAAAGCAAAGAAAAGCAAGGGAAGCAAAAAAGCAAAAAAGCAAAGAAAAGCAAGAAAAACAAAAAAAGGAATAGAAGCAAAGAAGCAGAGAAGCACTGCAGGAGGCAATAGAGTAAGCAGGAAGAAATCCAAAAAAAAATCCCTAAACTAAAAAAAAAAAAACCCTAAATAAATGGCCCTCCATTGAAATTTGCCGAAACGTCAGGGCTCTTGCGCAAGTGAAACATGAAAGGGCTAGGGAATATCTTGGCTTGTCAAATCTTGTCAACCTATTTGGATAATTTTGGATACATTGAACATTCGCAACATTCGCAACATTCGCAAGACGCTGTCCTTCGATCCTGCCGCTCCTGTTTCTGCGCCCCGCCTTGAATCCATCAACGCTCAATAGGACCTTGGCAGTTCCAATGACCCACACGACCCAAAGGACCCACGATTTCATGAAACCACAGGAAACAAATTGGGATTGTCGTGCGCCATCGTGCGCCAGGACGCGAGACTCCGCTCAACAATGCAGTTCCAAACGGAGCTGCGACGTGGAGGTGGCAGGTTGTGACAGGATGTGCTGATAGGATTGTGCGATGTGGATGTGATGTGACATGGAGTCCCAGAGCGCACCAAAAGGCTCTCAAACGCGACAGATCTCCGAAATTCTCCAAACACAGAAGATAAACTCGCAACTTTCCAACAGCATAGGACTGGTGAGCGTGCCTTTCGCGAAAAGAGCTTGGGCGCAGCTAAAGCATCATAAATTGTGAATCCAGCACGCCAATTTTCAAAGGGCAAATTCTAAATGTCTTACATAATATGTCAAAAGTTCTTAATATGTCTTACTATTTCTTAATAATCAGTTCTTAATATGTCTTAATTCCCAAGCGCGAAGATGATGTGTCATAGTGCAGTCTCAGCATTCGATACAGTCCGTGATTTCACTTTCGGCCTGTTGCACACTGTTGCATCGAAAGCAGGTCTTACGCAGGGCTTACGCAGGGCTTCCAGAGTTGCCACGAGAACAGTTGACGATGAGCTCGGCTACTCCTGCTATCTCCTCGCGATAGTGCGTGGTGGATCTTCGTCACATTTCGTCCCACAAAGGGCATCAAATGGCCACCTTGCTCTGTCACAAGTGGCCTGGGACCTGAGACACTTGTCTCGGTTTTGAGCCAAATCCTGACATCTTTTGCCTTGCAAACAAAGAAATCAAACAAAGAAACATCTTTGTATCTTTGTCATTCTTTGTCTACAAAGCCTTACCAATTGTCAATAGTTGCCTTTCTGCCACACTGTACTGCGACAATATAGCCGAACCGTCAGTCCTCGCAAGCACCCTTTCTCTATGCTTGCTTGAAAATAGGGTAATGCCCCAGACTGTGCCAGAACGAACAAACTTGCACTGTCACATTGGCAAGGCACTGATCTGGGGAAGCGTGTGACAAGGTAAATAGGCAGGTTTTAAACCACTCCCGGAGCATGCGACTAAGTGCAACACGTCGTCTGGCAGCAGTAGACCATGTGCTGGGCTTGCTGGTTCCACTGCCTCAAATGGTTTTACTTGGCCACAGCACTGTGAATCGTCAGGCCATGCCCATGTTCCGATGTTGCAGAAGTACATACATTGAACGTTACAATGAAAACGTTGCGTGCATGTCACATATGCAAACGTCAAAGCATGTCTACATGTACTGGTTATACACGAGCACCGATACATCATATATATGCATACATGCAGAGGTTGCATAAACGTTACAGCACACTAAATTACGTTACGATACACACTGCGCAGCATTGCATCACACTATAACTACAATTGCCACACACGCGCATTCATTGAGACCTGACATTCACGCAGAACAAAACAACACCACAGAGCATCAAACTTTCACAGAACACGATCAGGACATTGACGATACACTGGAGTGCATTGAGTTCGCAGAACACGACACGCCATAGATCACCATCATTACACAACGGCCGAAAAAATCTATCACACCATCGTTACACCATCGTCATCACTGTATGCCAACTATGCCAACTATGCCGACTATGCCGACTATGCCGACTATGCCGACTTCAGATCCTCAGAGCTTGGGCCCAAGATGCAATTTTCATTAATTTTCTTATGAGTTTCTTATGACATGCATGTAACAATGCATATCATGCATGTAACAGAAAAAGACTAGAGTATCTAATCTGTTGAATCTAATATCATCTAATTCTTTCATATTTTGTTATATTTTTTCACAAATTCTGTTCACATTTCGAATTCAACATATTCAACCGACTCTCAGCCGGCCTTGACACGGACCCCAGACCTGCACAGCTTTGACGACTGTCGCTTCGGAATCGTTTCGGATTCGTTTCATCTTTGACCGATTACAATCTTTATATCATCTTTATATCATATATCATCTTTATATCATCATATCCATCCAGTTGTGGAGCTGGTGTAATTTGGGATACTTTGACTTTAATAGCATCAGTCAGCCAGAACTTCCGTGATACTCGCCTTAACATGCCTTAACAAAGAAGAAACTGGGTCCATCTGGTCCCATCCTACTCAACGCTTCAGTTTGAAGTAAAATCTAAGTCACATTTCACATAGATTTTGATGCTGTTGCTGTTCAGTCTTCTTTCATTTTGTTCATTCCGGTGTCTTTTGGCATTGCGGCTTGTCACCCAGGTTCACCCCAGGTTCATCCAGGTTCCCAGCTGAGTCTTGGCCATGCCAAGGGCTTGTCGCAGCACTGGCGATTCCAAAGCCTGCCCATCTCTGTCTGAGCATTCCCTGCTTTGCTTCACTACATCTCACTACATCTCACTAGATCTCACTAGATCTCACTAGATCTCACCGCACGCGGATATAGAACCAACATTTCAGGAATATACGGAATATGGGCAACATTGGGCAACATATCGCAACATGCAAGGCACAGCTTGTTGATGTTCTTAGAATCTTCTTGTACTTGTCAAAAATGAAATCTGTCAAATTGATTCAAATTGGTCAAATCCTCTCTGAGTCGTTTTCTTTTTTTTCTCATGTTTTCCCCATGGCCTGGGTTTGAATGCCAGCTGAGCCAAAGCCTGTGAATTGACCGTTCCTCATTGCGAAACTGAAAGGCGTGTAAACTTGACTAGGGCCCTTAGGGTCAGAGATTGTCAGAGATAAGGCAAGGATATCATGAAAAGGGAGAGCGCTGAGCACACGACGGATTCAAAAGCTGCACACAAAAAACATGTTTCACTTTTGAGAGCTTCTGACAATTCCTGACAGGAAACAAAGTTAAACTCTAAAGCTCTCCTCAAAAATCCCTCTTGAGCTTTTCTTCACATTATGATCATTATGAATTCTGAGTGCCTCAAAATACCCCACAGGCAATTACAATGACATGAGAATGGATAGTAAAAATTGATATCCGGCACGCGAGGTAAATGAAGCAAGGGAAAGCCGATAGCTGTCTAAAAGCAGCGGGCTACAAACATAGTTCAAACACAAAGTTTGTTCATATCTTTTTTTGAAAAAAAATAATTTGTGCATCCCACGCAGGCCCACGCAGGCTGACAAACACAGAGCTGGGCAGTGGCACCCTTCACATTCCTTGCCATACAGGAGACTATTGAAGTGTGGGACTATACTACCGGGTTCCCGGATGTTCCCGGTATGCTGCAGAGATGTGTAGAGTGAGTACACAAAGCAATACGAGATGACGAGAGACAACCACTAGCCACTATAGTCAAGGAAAGTCAAAGATGGCAGATAAAAAGAGCAAACATCACGAACCATCAAAGACTATATGTATGAAATGCTAATTACAAGTAATTACAGGTGTGCATACTTCCGAACGGCGGGAAGCGCAGAGAATGGTGTGTATTCATTCCTGCCGTGTCCACGGGTATGAGACGAAATAAAGGCAGAAGGAGAAAGGTGTGTGGTGAAAGAGCGAAGTGGAGAGCAAGTCAAGTCTGATGATGCTGATGATGCTGATGATGCTGACGGCGATGTTTTGGCCACGGTGTCCCCAGGGATATCTGAGCCACAGCAAACCTGCTTGTGAAAAAGCCGGGGAAGGAGAGGGGCAATGAACTGTGAAGTTTCATGTGATTGGCGATTCCAGCCCCTGCCAATACCTTGCTAAAGCAGGAGGGGGTTTCAGCTAGCAGAAGCAAACTTTCGTGACAACGACCAGAAATCCCACAGAAAAAATCTTTCAGCTGAGCTGCCTCTGGTAGTCCTCGAGAAAGTGTCGCACGATCTCGGTGGGAATTATGTATCCTCAGTGTTTGTCACTCTAGCTGGGAATGTGGCAAAACTTGGGGGCCTTCTTCTTCAGATCCGTCAGAAGCAAACAAGGCAAGAGAAAATAGGGCAGAAAACGCTGCAATTTTGAATAAACACATACAATATGTCTGACGCATACAATATGCCGCAGGAACAAGAATGATGACAAGAAATGACAAGAAGAGGGACAAGGATAGACAAGGCACAGAACAGAAGAACAGCCAAAACAAAACAGAGGCAGCGGCAACATCAGCAAAAACAGCAAGTAGAGTAGAAGAGGAAGAAGAAGAAGAAGAAGCACAAGAAAAAGTGAAAAAACCTGCGAAAGAATAACAGAACAGCAAATAAAATCAATGCACAATGACTCCAATGGTATCAAACCTGCTCGGGAAAGCAGGTCTTTTGCAAACGAGTGTGCAACCATAATACGAAAGGCAGCAGAAGAAACTTACAAGACAAATCAAGACAAATCAAGACACGCAAAGTTTGCTCGTTCTGAAAAGTCTCCAATGTTTTCCGCGCCATCCTCGTCTGAGCCATCCAAGTTCTGAAATGCAACGCCAACACCTGAAAGACAACTTGACCAAACTCCAACTCAATATGCAAAGATGACTGCAGAGTGCCAACCTCGCTGTCCTGCTTATCTTTTCCAAGTACGAGGAGGTGGAGGAGCAAGCATGAAACAAATGAATGTATCTAAACATATCTAAACAATCTGACCATATTCAGGCCATTTCAGACCTTATTTTCCGTAGACAAACCGACTTTGCCTATCTTTGTAAGATACGTCCATGACGTTCACTCGAAGGACTCCAACAAGTTGGTCCAACGGCATGCTTTGACCCATCCTGGTCATCCTGGTTTGACCCGCTCAAACGGCCCTGTTCCAGGCTGATGCTCACTGATGCTCACTGATGCTCAGGGCCAAGCATTTCCCTTTCTGATCAACCACTGGACCCCCACTGTTTCCTGAATTGATGGCCTAAGAAAAAACCATCAGAAAGACATAGAAAGACTGAGCCAAAATGAGCCAAAGATTGTTTTGTTCGTGCTAACACGTGCTAACACGTGCTAACATTCCGGCAGAAGTCTGGACCATCTCTTCATGGATTTCTCAGGTGCCAGCTGCATCTATCTGAACCTGCAAAGTGTAGGAATTCTGTAGGAAATGCAAATATGCATCATGCAGTATCATGCAGCATACACAAATATAAACAATATGCAGCGTACGCAGCTGATTTGATCTGATTCCAACAAATTTCCTGGAATAACATCGATGAATTTTCATGGTATGGAATATTTTGGAATGGTTGTGACGCGACTGGTGGAGAGCTGCGCAAAATAAACCCTGAGGGCCAAACGGCCAACAAAGTGACCCCAGTCTGAGCATACCTTGATCCGAAATGATCCGAACCCTTATGTCATCTAGTCCAAAACCCACGAGATGCATATAGATAGAGTGATAGATGACCAAAACTCATTCCTTGAAGCCTCCTTAAATTCCACGCTTACTGGACAGCCCAAGATGAAAATAGCGACCGGAAATCTGTGGAAATCATCTGTGGAAAATGATTGAACATATAAAAACTACAGAGCGGCAATGCAAAAACTGAACTGCTCGACCTGGACATGCTTTGGACATGGTTTGGACACGCCGAGATGCTCCACCAAGTCGATACGTGACACAACCCCCTGCGTCACGGAAAGGCTTTCACCTCCTGAGTTAACAAATCAAATCCGAAGAAATCAAATGAAATAATGCCATATAATGCCATAAGGCAAACTTGTTGTAATTAACATTTTTCAAAACTCGCTTATATATATATATATTATCGAACAAAAAGGGGAAAGGTATTAGAGGAAATTAAAAACAAGATTAAAAGTTCACATGCAGTGTACCAGGCAACTAGATGACCCGTGGGATTCAGACATGGCAGAGAACTCTCAGAGAACTGTGTGTGAACAGACATGGCAGAGATTGTAGAGGTGATGCCGCAATGCCGCAATGCCGCAATCGAAGCTCATGTGGCCTGTGGGATATCCCACCACTGAGACACTGTCCTGCACACAGCGGATTGCAGGTTGGCTTTGTGCTGTGAAAGAAAGTGAAAAGTAAAAGATCCTTCCATGTCCTTCCCCATTCTTTACTTCTATTCCGAATAATTATCATATTATTCCAGTTTTCCTTTGCTTGCCGCTTTTTTGAATAAACTCGCACTTCTTGAGGTACTCTTCGAACATGTGCCACAAAATCGACAAAATGCCCGTTCTTTGACGGAATTGGGCAACAAGAATTTAGCTTGTAACATCTTGTAACTTGTTTCATTGTTTCATGGCTTCTGTGCAGTTTTGCTCTGTCACCGCGACAGAGTCTTTCGAAATGCTTTCCAACGCGTAGTCATCTGAGATAAGAGACTTGTTGTCGTATGAGACTTGTTTTTTCGACTTGTCTTCTGCAGCTTGAGATTTGTCTCGAATTTCAAGTTTCAAGTCTGGCGCCTGCAGCTTGGGCAAGCCCGGCAAAATGTCCAATGGCTCGAGGCCCTTGCACATTGTGGACAAATGTGAGCACAATCTACACATCAAAAAGATTTGAAAAGTATTTATGCGAATTAGTAGTGCGCACCAGTGTATGATGATGTTATTGCAGAGAATGAATATCAGCACGAGCATTGTTCAAGGGTACTAGTAACACGCTGCATGACGGTGATGCACAAACAGCAAATACGCGACAAAAACATCTTTGACGTGATATCCAAGTTACCGTTGAGACAATAGTGCGCATATGTGCGCATGAATACCACCATGAAAGCGACCATTGAGAATAATGCGCGCCATTTTGAACAGCAACCCCTTCAGGCCTTCAGCAGTGTAAATTTCAACAAAGAAATCTGCATACTTCTCAATCCGCTGTCAACAATGAAGCAATGAAGTTCTCGAAGGCTCATTCTCAAAGAGGTGAAGCTGGTCAAATTTGGAAAGCTATGAGTTCCTTCTGGTTGTTGAATTCGAAAAGATGAAAGAAAGGCTAGCCACCGAAGGATAAACCATGATAAAACAGAATTAAAAGTTGTGTAACATAGTGTAATATGATATGGCGGATATGGTGTAACACGTTGTAACATGGTGTGACTTGTTTGGGAAAAAACACAACGTGAAATGCCCTCACCTGAGTCGATCGGCCAGAAGCCATGCCTTCCAGAACTCATCGTAAGGCACGTCCAACAGAGCCAGGTCGCAATCAGTACCAATGCAAAGGACCTACCATTGCCACGGTATGCCACGGTCGCCGCGTTCAACATGATCAGTGTGCCTCACCTCTGCAAAGCCTCTCTGATGCGTCAAGAATTTTCGGAAGATCAACAGTTCTTCAACTGTCTTTTCATATGCAGTTGACAAGTGTTGACATTCATCTGCAAACAAATTGCTGATGACCTTCGTGTCACAAATTGTGTCACTTAAATTGTGTCTTTGTTACGGCCAGGGCCAGGCCTTTGCCACAAACTTTTGTTCGTGGCGGTGCCTCTTGACCTGACGCTGCGCGGTCAGGCAGCTTTGCTGTGTTTTGCCAAGCTGGCGAAGGGAATTGACCGAGGAATTCACCGAAGTTATATTTAGAATTATTTAGTATTATCTAGATAATTATATGTTATGATATGTTTTGCATTAGACAAATGCACGGTTGCACCATGCTCACATGTATTGACAGCAATCTGCCAAAGACTGTCCGCATAATCTGTGTCCACAGTATCTACAGCCTGCACAAGCGCCGCATGCTCGACTGAGTGAGCATTGGTCACGACCTAAACAGGCTGATCAGACATCTTCAAATTGACATTTTTCCTGATGTTCAGGATAAATTCATTTTTGTGCACGTAAGACATGAGCACTGCAAATGAAAAAGCTGCATCAATTTGGAAATCATGTGAGCTCCCGTCAAAATCCTTTACATCTGAGTATAGTTGCTATTTTTATGGTTATCTCTTGTGGGGGGGGGCCTATCGCTTTCCAGGGTTTGTGTCAGCATATTCGAGGTCCAACGTGAAGCCAAAATCCATTCTTAAACGGGCTCGGAAATGGATCGAGGAGTTGTTTTGTTGGTTTTCAGGTGCTTCGGCAACACTTCATGTTCCTTTCATTTTGTGTTCATTTAATTTAATTTACATGTGTTTTCCTTTCATGTTCATTCCAATGTGCATTGATGTATATTGATGTCCTTTCATCTTCCTTTCATTTGCATGCATTTTCCTTTCATGTTGCATTCATATCCTTTCATTTCCTTTCTAAAGTTATGGAAATGGCTCTATGGCTTGGCCAGGGGACCGAGTGCAACAAATGGTTATCGCAAAGTTATCGCTAAGCTTATCGCTAAATAACCCCTCCACATATGACATTGTTCAAAGATGTTCAAAGGACATTTGCCACAAAAACAACACAGAGAGAGAGAGAGAGCGAGAGAGAAAGAGAGCGAGCGAGTTGGATGCCAAATGAGATGGTAACTGCAGGAAACAGGGCACCACAGGTTGAATTTCCCTCATCGGTTTTGCGCGTTTTGTGAATGTGCACAACAGTATTTGCTTGATTGACGCCAAGTTTAATGGACTGTCGTGTATAGTCCCAGGCTATCGCTTTTGGGGGGGCCCTATCGCTTTGCAGTGTTTCGTGCACATCTCTGACAAAAAACTCCAATACTGTGGTCAACCATTTTGATCGTGACTGTCCTTGCAGCAAGCAGTGCCGTCTCTTTCAGACTTTTTCAGTACCGTTCAACGGTTGTTCAACGGTTGAGTCATTGAGAGTCACGACCTCAACAAAGCGGTGCACATTGTGACGGCAGTTGAGGCTGATACTCTCAGAGCGCCGTCCAAGCGGATCGGCCATGCTGAAGAGGTGGATCTGCGCCACGAAGTAAAACCACGAAGTAAAACAGACCAGTTTGAACAGTTTGAGATCGAAGTTCAGCTGTGGAGAGCTTCGGAAAATCTTTGCTCCAGCTGGGCTGTGATGCCGTAGATAAGTAGATTTTCCGAAGCTCTCCACAGCTGAACAGCCCAGCTCCGGTTTTGTGACACGGCCGAGGTTCTCACGACGTCTGCGAGTCGGAACACCAGGGCTGTTTGTAGTTGGGCTGCACGTGCCAAACAAAGACCTCGCTGAACACACCCGGGTCCGGTTCCATTCGTTTCCCGTTTGTTTCCCGTTTCCCGGGTCCTTCATATTTCGAAGCATACCAGGAAATTGCTCAAAGAACGCTAAGCTACAAACCTTGAGGACCGAATTGTGCACATCCTGAAGCGTCAGTAACCACAAACAAGCAGTTGACATGAACATTGGACGTCTCACCCAAATGGTATTAATACGTATTAATATGCTAACATGAATTTCAGGTGTTTCACATAAATCTGATGTACATCCAGTATACATGTCCGTTTTGGGGTATAGGTTTTCCTTTCTAAGAACAAAAACATCTCTGACATACACCATCCGGACACATATGGTCACATGTGTAATATCGGATGCATGTCTGACACGTGTAGATCTGACGTAACAACACCGTGTTTGAAGGAGATGCAATATTTCTAATCCACATGTGTCTGTTATATGCCTGAAGAACTCCTGAGATGCTCTTGACATGAACCATGATGAATCTTAGGGTAGATCCTGACAGGATTTCAGGGAGCCCCAAAGGTGGAGGATGGTGGAGGGGTTTGATTTGCTCGGTTGGGTTTGTCTCAAGAGCATCAAGCTCGCAGCAGAATCCTTTGAATGACTCCCTCTTTATTCACTGGCGCATTGATAGTATGAACCAAACTATACTTGAAGTTTTCACACTGCTTTGCAAAATGGCCTCCCTATGTTTGCCCTATCGGATTGCTTGCCATCTGGTGCCTGAAGACAAACCTGTATTTCATTAGTTTTAGGTTTTGTTCGTGTCGCTTTGTTAAATCTATGCTTAGGACTTGATTTTGAACTTTGTTTGAGCTTTGTTTAAGCATTGGGATGCCGCGCCTGCAATATGCGCAAGTAGCCAAGCTGCTTGGTCCCACTATGTCTTTGTTTTGAGAATGCTGACCGCCGACGCCGATGGCAGAGGAGTGCGTCAGAGAGCGTCACAGAAGAGGGGGCACGACACAAGGATCACAAGGAGCAAGAAAAGAATAAGAAAAATAAGAAAGTCATAAGAAAGTCAGTGGCAGGAGCAAGAAAGCAAGAAGCCAAGAGGCCAGCACAAGAAGGCCGGAAACACGAGAGCAAATATCCACCGACCCCGCTTGCAGCTGGGGGAGCGCGTCAGAGAAGCCATTACCTGCTGCAGCTCTGATCCGGCCCCAATTTGTCCCAAAGCCCCGAGCAGCTCGATGAACATTACCTCAGATCGTGCGGGCAGTGCGGTTGGAATCGCCAACCCCATGGCTCCCGCATGCTCCCGCCATAACCAAGTTACATTTGCAGAACCAGCAGGGACAACCGCGTAGGACGCTGCCCCGATCGCGAGGAAAGCGCCCATCAGGCTGGTGCCTGCCAGGCCAACTTTCCACCGAAAAGTCAGAGCCTTCCAGGCCAAAGGATCAAACGGCTCCCTCCAGTCTAAGCCAACCTCAGAAGATCCCAAAGCGCCTGGCTTTCGCTCAGTTTGGGGCGCAAATTGTGAAAGCATTGCGGCCTCGCATGCCACTAGCATGGCTGGTGGCAGCTCCGTATCCTCTGAGATGATTACTCCTTTGTGCCAGGAAGCAGTTTTTGGTGAGGCTCAATGCTTGGGAATGAGGTCGAAACAAAGCTCTTGCAGGGTGAAAGGGGGCTCAAGCGAATCAACTTCTTGAGGGCACGCAATGGAAAATGGAAATGGCGCGGAGAGGGAACAAATCAAAGGGGCCTGATCATTAGCAAAGGAAAGGAAAAATCCGGGTATCTTTGGTTCCCTGCCCCAGTGCCCAAAACTATTATCATCATCACGGGGTACACCACAAAGATGATCAAAACATGACAGTGGTGTCCAAAAATCATCCATGTCCTGGCATTGAAGCATCTCTACCTCCCAGTAGCTGCCCCAACTGCGACAAGCCTAAATGGGGGAGGTCCGTCTCATTTTGCAACTGGAATACGGGAACTGGATCTACCGTTTTGCATTCTATATGCAGCATGTTCCACCTGGAACTTCGCAATTTGCATGCCTTTTGCAGCATGTTAGAGCTGAAACCTATCAGTTGGCACGTTATATGCCGCGTTCTCCATGCTATGTGCTTGGCCTGTCCACCCCATGCTGAAGTCGGCTCCTTGCTTTCAAAGGCCCTTGAGCTTGTGCTGAACCTTGCCAAACCTCTGGCCGGCCATTTTCAGCCGGCCATTGGCTTTCCCAAGCCTTGACAAACTTGACAGCAGACTCTTGATAGATGATGGACAATGGATGCACAAATAGGTGGACGGATGGATGGATGGATGAATTGACAAATGGATGATGATGATGATGATGATGATGATGGATTGGCTGCATTCGCTTTGTGCCCGCAGTCTTGCTGCCACGTGCGTACAATTCAGTGCTGTTCATCTGCACTTTGTCCGAACGTGCCTTGGTGGCTTCCACCAAGCGGCGCTCTGCAGTCTTGGCTTTATGGAGCAGAAACAACCACACTGAAACGCTTCATGTCAGCACAAGTATGATCATGTCCGTTTCTTGTAAAGCACTGTCGCATTGATGAGTTGGTTCAGAAACGAAGTGCCAGACCCAGCCCTTACGAAGGGCGCAGCGTCGAAAATGCTCATGACATCGCTTCATGGTAATGAAGATTGCAGGAATTGCACATGGATTGCAGTGAATTTTGCATGAAGACCCGCTTTTGACAATTGCCGGGTCTCAATGATCTTCAGCTAGGAGTGGAAAGGGCGGATGTGCATCGAGCATCAAGGGTTGAGATGTTTCCGCTGAAACCACACCGGCGGCCTGCTGCATCTCTTATTGCACGGGCCAGGGCTGCAACACGCAGAGACAGACAAACTATCAAATAGAGAGGTAGAAGCAGATAGACTTATAAGGATACATAAGGACAAATAGATACATCAGTAGATATGTCAAAATGTATAAATGTAATTCAATATATAGGCCAACAAATAGGTCAATCGTTGCGGTAAACTCCCTCGATCTGCCAACATTTACTTAAACACATCTAAGCCCCCATCCTTCGAGCAGAATATGCATTCCTTTCTCAGCTGAAAATGTGCAGAACTGAAAACAGAACTGTACCCCATGAAAACATGAACTAAGCCGCATCGAAAACTGCATACACTACCTGGCTGGCTACATAAGATACTACATGCATAGTATACTGCATGGCTGCATGAACGTAAGGTTGACTGACTACGGTTAACCAAGGAAAAACAACTTGCAAAACTGAGCAGCTTCAAACCTCAAAAGCAACAACTTCTCAGTCAAAGCCAGTGCTCTCCGATCGATTGCCTTTTTTGTCTGGGAGGTCGCTTGCATGGCTGATACCGCATTCACGCGTAGCCTGGCATGGGTCTTTGGCGGCGGTATCTTGGGTGACATTGGATCAACATGCTTGATAGACATGAATAGATATGATATCAGATTTTATGGTAGCTGCTGTTACTGCAATTGCCATGCACTTTAACAAACAACCTTCCGATGAACTTCGACTTCACCAAATTTGCTGAAGGCAGTGACGTGCAGAAACCTGTTCCCTTTCATCTTCAGCATCACTAAGAGCACATATGGGCACATTGACGTCTCGGCCCGTGGAATTTCCCCTGGCGCCTCCAACAGAGCTCCTAGGTGGATACGTTGACTGTATCATGTACCATCTAGGTAAGTGCCTCATTAACCCCCACAAAAATGGATGGTTTGGCACTGACTTTGTGCCGCGGCACCATCCAAAAGGCAACATGAGACAAAAAGAATAAAAGGAACTACGCAGACCTCTCAAGTTCAAGGTTCGAAGCTGAGCAAACAACAAGCAGTCTTTCAGACTGTTCAAAATACTCATGTTACAATGCTACCGAGTCGGAAAAAATACCCGGAGAGCCAAGCTGTGGGTCTGAAAGCACGGGCTGCGGTTGCCAACCTGCAGGGAGTTCCGACGCCAGCAACTCTGATTCAGTTGACCTTTGAGATGAAATTTGACTTCAGCATTAAAACAGTATTGGTACAAAGACCTAACAATTCGACATGAATTTAGGTTCAATACTCTTGCGACCATCCGAACATACCACAAACCGGAAGACAGCTGGTGTCAGATCCCCCGCCTTGTGCTCGATGAGACCCACATGCCGAGGTGTGGGCCACGTTGGTCCTGTGGAGCTTGGCGAGTTGCCATTGCCCCTTCGAAGGTGGCGGTCCCCAAAGGGACGAAGCCTAGGGCTGATGCACGTCGCGCAAATTCGGAACCCAAACGCATTCAAAAATCCATTTGAAACTCACAATCATGGCAATATCAGAAAATATGAACCGTGGACTGCGCAGACCTCTAATCTCATCTCAATCATGTCATCCCTGAACAAAATATCACTAGCACCACGAAACATGTATATAGAACTCATCTTCCAGGATCTGTCAGAAAGGCTACCTTGGCATGTCACCAGACCCGCCCTGCACTGCCCGTCCCTGGCCATCCTCATCCCACCAGTGTGGAAGGGCCGCAATGCTGATGCCGCAGCTGGTGACTAGAGGCGCAGCGAGACCCGAAGCAGCCTCAAGCGATTGGACGATCTTGGACTTGGGAGATGATTACAGGGTGATTAGTGGGTGATTGGTCCACCATGGACTTGTGACTTACTCATTTGCGATGGGTTCATCATGGCAAGTGATTGGAGTGATTGGACTATCTTTCACTTGGACTGGATGTGATGATCTGCGATCAGTCGGATCAGTCGGCGGTCCCTAAGTCACCAGTACTTCCACTCCGATCCAAAAATCCTAAGGTGAAGCACAAGACGCTGCGGGTGCAAAACCTGCTTCCACTACCTGCTTGATGTGTGCAGGATCAGCCGGAGAATCGGCAATCGGTCTCCACAGTCACAATCAACGTGGGATTGCAGCGCTGTGGGCACTATGGACTTTGGTGGCACATGCACTGCGCGGATCTAGCCTCTCCACTTAATAGCTTTATTTTGTCTTCCCGCTTCTGTTTTCGGCGGCGAAACCGAAAGGCTTGCGAAAAGCCGGCTCTTGTAAGAGCTTCCCACATCAACTGCCATGCTGCTGTGATGTCTGTCCAGCTTTGTTTGGCATTCTGTGACATTCTCATTTTGGGCATGTCGGCAAGTCCCTTCCAACTACTGTATGTTCAAAACTTCGGGTCTCAAACAAAAACTGGCTTTCATACATGTCCCACTGAGGCTCAGGGGGTGCTGTTGATGGACAAAATCCTGCACAAAGCGATTACTGATTTGTCTCATGATTTATACGGCTTTGTCAGTTACAGGTGGTGCAGGATTTCGTCCCCAGCAGTGTAGCTATAATGGCCATAGTATCATGCTGCATCCATCCAGAACAGTCATAGATTCATAAATAGTGGCTGAAGGTAACACACCAGACCAGACAACAAATAGATTGACAAATCCATGATCCCGTGTAATTCCAAAATACCTGGTCGTACTGGCCGTGATCTGCTTGGCGGTGCCAACCATTACCCACCGCATGCTGGTGATTTGAACGAATCACCCAAAATCTGGTTCGTACAGCGGCCATGTCTGAAAGATTTGGCATCACCGAGTCACCAATGATCCCCAATCTTACTGCGGGCTTGCTGCATATCCCAGCCCCAGCTCCGCCCTCCAGATTATCCAAGCCATTCGAAAGTGAAAGTGATTTCCCAAGAAACAGCCCAGCTGCCATCATGGCCAGAGACCATGCCGCCTGCGGCAAAAACACACCGATTTGAATCTCCTCGGTCATCAACCGTCATGAATGGACCACAAATGTGGGTGACTGGGGTTCGCTCTTTTGGGGTCGCATCACCTGCATGTGTTGGAAATTGCCATCAGTACCAGCTGTTTGATGCGTACTAGCCAAGACCCATGGTCATGATGGATGAAACCGTTTGAACATGAGCAAGCTCATCCACGGCATTAAGCATTACTTGTCGTTTCACTTTTCATCGATCCACAGGTGCCCGCCCTGTTTCCACTCAGCCTCAACAGGCAGGTCCGGTCACACATTCTGGCCTTGTCGGGCAGCAGCATCCACAAAAAGAACATGCCATGACAAGGCAATGTTTTGCTCAAACGGCACACCCATAAATACATGTTTAGTGAGGGGAAAGTCCATGAAGACCATCAACCAGTATTGTGAATCACAAAAGCTCAACCAACTAGGTCCTGAACGCTGCCCAAAGCATAACATGACAATGCATCATTGCGCACAACTGACTTACCCACGATCATTTTTGGGCCGCACGTAACGAAAGGGCAAAGCGAAGGAACAACAGCTGCCGGAAAACCACCCAAAGTCTTTATCTCAAACATTTCTGTCAATTTGAGGGAAGCGTTTCCAAGATATCTTTCAACAAATCCTGGGGAATGAGCAACCCTGCAATTTAATCCCTAAGAAACATCATGACAGTACTTTTGCTTGGCAAGCGGACTTACCCCCAATCACTCTTTTTTCCTCAGGGCTTCTCACAATCGTTCTTGGGTTGTCCAATCACCTCATGTGTAAACTTTCAAAGCCACCGCAGCATGACAGCATGCCGGAAAGAGTACGATTGGGAAAGGAGACGCAACTCCTTCACAAGCTCTTCGCACTGGATGCTCTTCATGACGCATCCTGGTCGCAGCTGCTGGTCAGCTATGGCCCAATCTACCGCGGAAAATCCACCAACGTCTGCATACCACCCAATGGCTTCCACCACTGCCAGGCATGCAATGAAATGGCAGCCCTCCCTGGCCACATGTTCGACAGCAGCTGAAAGAGCTGCAGGCCCTCCAGCTGACCGGTGCAGGCTGCTCAAGCCATCAATGATGAGGCCTGAGCTCCATTTGTGGCACAGAGAGCCAGCCACCAGCTTAAAGGCCCCAAATGCCAAGGGGCTGTCCATTGTTGAAGCTGCAAACTCTTCATCTGACAAAGCTTCTTGAGGATCTCCAGCGCCACCAGACAGCCGCGACAGCACCTGGACGTGGGCCCCGTTCTGTCGCGAGAATTAAATTACATTATTGGATGCTCCGACCCCGCAGGCAATCTTGATTGACATGGTGCGGGTCCAAAATGAAGAACTCAGAAGGATGGTAAAAATGGTACTGCAACGCTGCATACCGATGTCAGGTATGCACTGTCTGATGTGATGCTGGCATTTACAGATGACAAAATGTAGTGAAGATGGTGGATTTGGTGATGGTAAAGGATGATGATGCTGATGATGATGATGATGGTGGTGATGATGACGAGGGTGAGCATGAGGATGAAGGTGAGAATGAGGATGAGGAAGACGATGAGGATGAGAATGAGGCTGAGGAAGACAATGAGGATGAGGAGGAAGGAGGATGAGGAGGAGGAAGAGGATGAGGAAGAGGATAAGGATGAGGAAGAGGATAAGGAAGAGGATAAGGAAGAGGATAAGGAAGAGGATAAGGAAGAGGATGGTGATGATGATGATCATGATCATGATCATGATCATGATGATGATGATGATTGTGGGTAATGATATCTCCTGAGTTAAGGGAGTTGGAGGAGGGGGAGGAGGAAGAAGGAATGAGGAGGAGAGCGGCAAAGTGAAGGACGAAGAAGATGGCGAAGATAGACGCAACAGAGGCAAGGACCCCACACAATGGTGTTGAGAACTAGTGGCCGCGCACCTTATTGAAAAGTTTAGAAAGCAAAATTCTGTAATTAAACCCGAAAGGTATTGTCAGCTGAGCGACCAAAGCATGCAGAGCTGGAAGCACGGGGTTGTTCTCTTCCACCCGGCCCACCACTAGTGGTGAGCCCCGGAATGCTCTAGTGCAGGCTCGGAAGGGCCGTCCGCTTTTTCAATATCAAACTCTACATGGGCCTCTTCAATGCGCAGGGTTGGCGTGGCTACGAGAGGGACTTGCCGGCAAATGATCGAATGCACGTGACCACCTGGTGCTTCACTCGCATGACGCTCTGGTGCCTCCACATCTTCCCTCGCATGACGCTCTGGTGCCTCCACATCTTCCAACATTTCCAACTCATGCTGTTCATTTTCACCCGTGGGGATCAACTGCCAAGCCAGGTAAGATAGGTAAGCAACTGGAAGAAATGCAGCCAGGAAAGACACCAAGCCGACACAGGCGTTCATCGCCTGTTTCCAGGCAAACTCTACAGGCGTGCCGGTCTGCTGAAATGGTTTTACATTCACTTTTGCAACATCTTTCTGTGGCGTGATGTTGATCGCAATTCAAAACCATCTAAATCCATCTAGCATCATTCACTTGATACTTCCGTGTAAAATCCGATGGATACATGTAACAATGTAGGACACATCAGAACACTGCCACAACCTGTTCAAGGTAATATCTGAAAAACAATGTCAATGATCCAAAGATATCCTATGGTCTAGGAGTCTAGGGTGACATTCTCCAAACTCGTGTTTATTGATGTGGCTATGAGTGCTACTGCTTCAGAATTTGTCTTTCACCATTGTGATCTGCACCTCTTCCTCTTCTGCAACCTCCTTCACAAAAGCTTCATGTTCCTGACATCCCAAGACCGGAGCTTGGGACAGCCAACTGCACTGAATTCATTGGTATAGGCTCCAGTATGCTCCTCTCTTACTATTCACGTTCAGTCAACTCAGATTGCTGATATTGCGCCACAGAAAAGGCTCCACCTCGTGTTCAACATGCTAAGTGAAGGTCTCCTAGCATCTTTTCATCAGCCATTCACTTGAATGGCGCAATTGGTGTTGCAGATTTTTAAATGGCGTGATGTTGATCGCAATTCAAAACCATCTAAATCCATCTAGCATCATTCACTTGATACTTCCGTGTAAAATCCGATGGATACATGTAACAATGTAGGACACATCAGAACACTGCCACAACCTGTTCAAGGTAATATCTGAAAAACAATGTCAATGATCCAAAGATATCCTATGGTCTAGGAGTCTAGGGTGACATTCTCCAAACTCGTGTTTATTGATGTGGCTATGAGTGCTACTGCTTCAGAATTTGTCTTTCACCATTGTGATCTGCACCTCTTCCTCTTCTGCAACCTCCTTCACAAAAGCTTCATGTTCCTGACATCCCAAGACCGGAGCTTGGGACAGCCAACTGCACTGAATTCATTGGTATAGGCTCCAGTATGCTCCTCTCTTACTATTCACGTTCAGTCAACTCAGATTGCTGATATTGCGCCACAGAAAAGGCTCCACCTCGTGTTCAACATGCTAAGTGAAGGTCTCCTAGCATCTTTTCATCAGCCATTCACTTGAATGGCGCAATTGGTGTTGCAGATTTTTAAATGGCGTGATGTTGATCGCAATTCAAAACCATCTAAATCCATCTAGCATCATTCACTTGATACTTCCGTGTAAAATCCGATGGACTTGTCTCAAATTTCTCACATTCAAGTCGCAAGGCCTGAGCGACATCGCGGGCAAGCTCTGCTTCCTCGTCGGGGAGTCATCGGAAAACATGCCACGAGGAGCATGCGAAACGTTTGTTTCGGTTATTGCTGGTTTAAGCGTGAATCATTCAGCTCTCGTTCTTTCTGCCACAGGAGTCGCTCGAGCTTCTCCTGTCACCAGCGAGAGGCTGTGGAGCACTCAACACACCGATCACCTGCAGTGACTGGCTGCCAGCTGCCAGCTGGCCTTTGGCGTCAAGGTCAGACCCATTTCGATGTCCTCAGAGCAGTGTGAACACAAACCTCATCAGCTTGTTTGAAACAGTGCCTGCTGTTTCTGGCAGTAATTGGGAGGAGAAGATGCAACAAACAGCTACAAGACACAATATAGTTGGACCATCTCAGCATCTAATCTAATCTATTTTGTCCGAGCTTCTTCCAGAGTGCGCATGGTCGGCGGAGCCTCTCGGCGACATGGGTGGCGACGGCAACATGAACATGATCGATATTCGGTGCAGGCCCAGCTCAACCAAGAGCAGTTTTGTACCAAAACAAAATGGGCTGATCCCGTCAGTGATGCAAAATGCCATTAGAAACTGGTCCTCATCCTTTCACGCCCTGGCGACCCAACTAAACCACATGAAATCCAGGAGGCTTCACTCTCTAACCAAACCACATCAAATCCAGGAGGCTTCACTCTCTGAGGTGTCCCGGGCTGTCACCGGCTTTGCCCTGCCTGGGTGGTTGGCGTTGACGAACATTCGCGCGCTGCAGGCCTCAGAAGGCAGCGACCATGAGGGCTGACCGTGTTTTGCGGGCGGAGCAGTCCGAACGGCATCGGCATTGAGTGAGGCCCTGACGTTCGGCACAGCATCCAAAGGATAAAGTGCATGAAGAAAACGATGGCGAAAGCAGCAAAAAAGGCCTGAGAACGCACGAAACAAAAACAAAACGAAACCAATGAAGCGCATTGCCCGTGCAAACGAAAGCCATCCACTAATCCCATCCCTCTCCAGCCGCCAGCCCAAACTGAGCACAGAACATGCCCGAAACCGGCTTTGTAGCCCTGGAACGCCAGGACAGGTTCAGAAGGGAACCATGAACGTCTGACCACAACGGGGACAGGCTATTTTATATATATATATATGTGTGTGTGTGTGTGCGTGTGTGTTTTTTAACTCGCACTGCACACTGCCTTACCTCCACCTGCTATAGATTGGTCGCCGGCTGGGTTGTTCCAAGCTTGTGTCTAAGAACTGGACAGGGCCACGAAGCCAGGGATGAGCAAAGTCATCGCAGCAAAGGCGTGTGCCAAACAAACTGATAGTGCTTGAGCGAAAGGGCTCTGCAGAACAGAACGCGCGGAATCCATTCATAGATCCATGCCGAAGTAGGGCCAACATGGGCCAACCACTGGAATCCTCGGCGCAAAAATGAGGATTCCACAGATACGCAGCCGAGCATGAGTGCACCTTGGGCCTTTTGGTTGAGCACATGCTGCATGTTGACAAGAATGGAGGGCAAGTGGCAGCACACAGGACATCAAACTGCTGGATATCCAAGCACACAGGATTTATTTTTTAGGTTCCAAGCTAGAAGCGCTGCAAATCACCGCCAGTGCCAGCACAATCACCAGTCACGTGTAGTAGGGGGGTATCTTCAGGCGATAGGTGTCAATTACCAGTAGATGAACCACTGTGAAACATGAGCGTCATATTGATCCCGCATCACACGTCGGCTGAGGAATTTGCCGCTGAGCTGAAGTCACCACCAGATGCGCCCGCTTCGCATGCTTCCACTTCTCAAAGGGCTGGGGAGGTACCAGCCGATCCTGCCATGGAATTTCTGCTGTTCGGGGAGCGCTGGTTGTTCAAACCGAAGTTATCACTCAATTCATCTTACTTCAAATTACGCATATGTATACGTACATATATGTGCATATATATATATATTTATTTATATTTATTTATTTATTTATTTATATCTATATTTGTTTATTTATATATTTTTTTATTTATTTATATATATATATGTATATATTCACGTACATATGCATACACATATGCATACGCATAAGATCTACATAATTACATACATATGCATGCATACATGCATATATATATATATACATGATGTGTATATGTATAAGTTCTCTTCTGCCTTACTGCGCGCCACGGCTGAGTGTGAATGGGCACGGATGTGCTTTTTTTCGGGGCCCAACACGGAAATTTCGTTCCAAAAAGTACAGCAAGTTGAAAGCACATTTGGGCAAAGTACACCTTGTTTCTTTGGATCCTTCCTTCTTTTGACAGCGGTTCTGTACAGTCTGTGGCTACGCTGCGACGCAATGCTGCACCCTGCGTATGAAATGCCGCCGCTTGCTGACGCACATGAACATCCATGGAGGAGCAAAGGCCTGTTCAGCTTGTTTCACCTGCTTCTGTCCCATTCTCCCTTCCTCCTCACACTCAATCATAGGGTCCTGGCCGAAGAGCTGCTCAAGCATGTCAAAATCACCAGGGAAGTTGTGAAGAGGCCGTTGAAATGGATCTGGACGTGCTGGAGGACGGGATGAAGCTCGCACATGCCTGATTCAATTGATGGAGTGATCGTTGAAAAAGGCCATGATCCTCAAAGTCCACAAAACCAAGAGGTGAGTTGGTATCATCACTCCTCGAGGAGCCAAGATCCGAAAGGCAAGTATCCTGCTGTCCTGCTGATCCATGTCTCCTACAAACACCTTGATGTAATCTCCGTCAGAGATGTGCAAGGGAGATGAGGATTGCTCATCAATGACCACATTGTTTCGCCACAAGTGGCATTGATCAGCACGAACATCACAAAGAGAAGCAAGTCCAAGTTCTCTCAGAAGTGGGGCTCTGTCGTGACGATATCTAATCCACATGGGGAAGCGCCTGAGAGGTGCCAGTTGAACATCATTCTCCACATGAAGGTCCCTGTCCACCAGAACCAGGCTCATTTCCCACCGTTTCCCCTCCGTCCACCCTGTGGTCGCTTCCATCTCGCTCCTTCCCCACGGAGCTCTCCCCAAGCTATTTCCCACGGTTTACCCTGTGGTCACTTCCGTATTGCTCCGTCGCGGCAAGTGCAACTAAAAAACGAGAACCCAAGCATCCGAGATGCTTTTGGGAAAAACAGTCAATTTGAAGAGCAAAGGACTCAAGATGACTCAAGTAGCATTACATTTCTCAACATATCGAAACTTACCACGCCCAAATGAACAAACGAGTTTGACATTTATCTGAGGTATGCATGACTTTGGGCCGGATGTTTGGAGTCTGGAGCTTTGTGCTGTGGGGTTCAGATGGGTTCAGGCATGTGCGATATCTGGAGAACAAACAGCAAGGAAAGGAGGAGGATGGAGACGGAAGGTGAGGAGACTGAGGAGACATGAAAATCAACTTGTCATTTTCATTTTTTATCTGTCATGAAGTCATGAGTTGATTTTCATGTCATGACATGTCAGATCTTAAGAGCCCAACTTGGGAAGCTTACGGGAAATAGTTCGCCCACTCCAAGATAAGGCAAGCAGCATTCACGGTCATTCGACGTCTCCTTTTCACTGGACTCGCCTTCCAGAAATTCGACATGCAGCGAGGCAAGAGGCCAAGACTGTCACGCTTGAGCACGAATGGAATCTTATAACTTCCTGGAGTTCCACATCAAGAACATATGATCCGGATAATTCACCATATTGTTTCACATATGAATACATCTACATATATCCACATATCTAATATCCATGTAAGCATATGTCATCGTCATCGTCATCATCATCATCATCATCGGCGTCGTCGCTGTTGTCGTCGTTCTTCTCATCGTCATCCTCATCGTATATGTCCAGGCCTTGACCTCCGATTCATCCTCTACATCCTGCCAAATCTGATCAGATCTGCAGCACAAGAAACGATTAACACAAGAAAAACGACATGATACGACATGATACGACATGACTTGGCCATGACATGCCATTTGACTTCACGCCATTCCGTTTGCATTGTTGGCTCTCCATTGCCGTCAATATCTCATGTTTTCGCATTTCTCGGCATGTCTAAAATGTCTTAGCATTTCTCAGCACCCAGCAGCCCTGCACTTTCGTGGCCTTCGCTTCACATATACTGTCAAACGCCAAAACAAAATTTGAACAAACTAAATATAGCGACAATGGCGTGAACGAATGTGAACTGCAGAAAACTGCGAAAAGCTCTGTTTGGAAAATTGTTCAATTTTCATGCCGCCTCTTGCTCTCTCCGTGTCCAGGCCTAGGCTGGCAGTCGCAGCTAGATTGCTATGGCAGCGATTGCTCTATGATCTCTATGTGCCAACCTGCTTGCATCCTGCGAAGCTATCCAGGTTTCAAGATGTTTCAAGTATCTTCTTGTATCTTCTAGCATCTTCTAGCCCTGCTAAGCACCGGACTGCTTTCGACTTCTGCTCTGCTTGGCAACAGTCATCTTTGGACCTATTGGTAAAAGATGGTAAAAGGCTGAAAAGAATTTGAGGCAATGATGTGGGGCACAAGTTTCACCACAGTTTGAGATGTCGTGAGCCAGCCTTGGTTCCAATGGTTGCGTTTACACGACAAAACATCCAAAAACATCCAAAAGCCAAAACGCTGAAGTGTCACACGAGATGTGAGCAACGCTGAATGATGTGGAGCCATACGGATCCATATACGGATCCATGTGCCATGTCAAGTCATGTCAAGTCATGTCAAGTCATGTCAAGTCACAAGTCACAAGTCATGCCGAAGTCTCCCGGATGCCGGAGGCATCACTTTCTCTTTCTGGTTGCAGTTTGGAAATGTTTGGAAGTTTCATGAAGTTTCTTGTATCGTGTTGCTACTTTCCGAATGTTGATGCAAAGAACACAAAGTTGAGAGTGTTTTTCGGCCTTTTTGCTCTGGAAGCTTTTGCTGAATCTGAATACCTTTGACGTGTGTTTCTTGTCAGGGTCTTTCGTTGCCACCCTTTCACATTCAAAGTATGTCGTCATATTGCCTCAGGCTTGCTGAGTTGCTCTTTTGCTTCAGGTAAAGTAAAGTAATTTTCTTTGGCCGATCATATGTTGCCCCCGCCCAGAGGGGCCCAAGATTTTCAGAGCTGAGAGAAGCAAAGCTTCAAGTCATTCTGGCCATTCTGCTGCCTGTGACGGGTCCTTCGTGCTGTCTTGCATCTGGTGCTGTACACATATAACCTGAATTAATCTTAATCTTAATATATCTTAATTATATTATATCATTTGTGTTTACTTCCTTGCTTTGATGCATGAGTAACTTGCATGAGAATGGGGTTCTGCCCAGGCGACCGCTGTTTGTTCAGGCGCCACAAGCGTGGCACTTTTGGCCGTTGAATTTCCTTGGTACAGCTCAGCATGGCTCAGCGTGGCGTCGAGGCTTACGTGGTCATGGAAGAACGTAGAGCTTGGCTCAAACGTCTGCCACCATTGGCAGGCAAACGAGCCATCTTTGTAGCGATACGAAGCTTGGACCAGTGTTTCTCTTTCTTTTCCTGGCATGAGAGGTAAAAATAAGTATTGCTGAGGATGTGAAAGGCACTGGATGTCACAGCAATTGCATTGCTTAGCTAGAGCCGCTAGGCCGCTCGGGTGTTATAATGTGTTATAGATATTGCCCTCGAACGTACTTTTGGGCTTTGTGGAACGGCAATCGCAATTTATGCAATTCCAGTGGAGGCGCTTTTAGATCTGCATAAGTCATAAGTCATAAGATGTCATAAGTCATCAAATTCGTCCGATATCTGATTGATCTGATCCTCATGAAATTTCGCTTGAAGTTTGTTCCATGTTCCGTTGTTCCGTTAGATGTTCCGTTAGATGTTCCAAGTGTCCTCTTTTGGTTGCAGAGCTTCCTTGTCCAGGTGCTCCTGGAGCCATCGCCATCTCCGTGAAAAGATCTGGAAAGTTTCTGAAAAGCAGCTGCAAAGATATCGTGTCCTTCAGTACTGACTGATATTCACCATATTTCACCATATTTGACCATGTATGTTGTCTGATATGTTGTCTGATATATGTTGTCTGATATGTTGTCTGATATGGTGCTGATATGGTGCTGATATGGTGCTGATATACAATTACATGCCATTACCATTTGTGTTTCATATATTGCCATTGCTTCATATTGGCTTTGTAGTGCTTCATAGTGCTTTATATGCTCCTGGAGCCTCTGCACCAGCTTTCCAAACAAAGGCCTCTCCTGGCGACTGCAGCGACTGCACATCGTCAACATCTCTGCGCTCAGTGGTCCAAGGCCGACTCAGGCTGATAAGTGGATAACAAAATATAACAAACGTGTTCAAATGCTGAATTGTGTGAATAGTGTGAATTGTATTGAATTATGTCATTGTCGTGTCCTTTTCGTCTTTTGTTTTAGTTCTAGTCAAGTCCTCTGAGCCATTCTCGAATTCGTAGCTGAAGGTCTCTGGGAAGACCTCGTTGATCCTGGCCACGAAACACTCCAACTGTTCCGTCTTTTTCCAACTGTCCCGTCTGCCATTCTCCGATTCTCGTGTCTTCATGAGATCTTGCGACCGTGTTCTCAGCTCCTCTCCGAGAGATGCTGGTGAATTTCTTTCAGGTCGGCAAAAGCTCTCTTGTCCTTGGCGATTCGACAAATGTCCAGAAATCCACACGAAAACAACTGAGAAGAGCATTCATGAATCATGTAGAATCATGTATGAATTAGATTGATTTAGACATAAGATATCGTTCATTACAATTCAGTAAGTGTCTACTATCATTATATTTCTGATGATTTCACACATGAGTGTGATTCATGGATTCCTATGGATTCCTCACATGACTTGACCAGGGAACATCTGCGGATGCCTCGCTCTCATCCTTGCGTTCGCTCTCATCAGCCTTGGTGAAAAGGCCAGAAACTGGGGGAATGAACATAGGCATTACTGGTGGCCACTGGTGGATTGCAATGGCAATGGCATAAATCACACAGTTGGCAAAGTGATCAAAGTGTTGACAGCTTGAACGCAACTAGTCCTCTGGATCCGTGTGTCTCCTCACTGCTTTCTTGGATTGGTCATGTGTTGTCTCATGCATTCTCCGTACGATCATTACAAATTACACATTTGTTGGAATGATTGTAATATATTGTAATGTGATGTAATGTATCATGATTGTGTGCACAATTGAAATGTGTCATGATGATCCATTATGTAATCATTATGTGCCATTGTTTCATATATGTTTCATATATGTTTCATCATCTTTTTGGTGCTTTGCGATGCGTGCCACGCTGACAGCCTGAGGCCTAGGCTTGACTGCGAATGGTTCTGCAAAGCTGGGCCCACAAACCCAACATTGGCACAACGAGGCCTGGAAGGTCCAGGTCGATGCGACAGCAAATGAGATCAACATACTCAGACTTTCTCAGACGCTGAATTTTTACAAAATCACAAAGTCACTTCCATTTTGCGTTCAACAAAGTGTGACGCCTGCTTCAATCAATGGCAATGAAAATAACAAAAAATGTGGAAAAATATGAACAACTTAGCCGTTGAGATCGGTTGAGATCGGTTGAGTCTCGTGCGTTCTCGATCGCACATGTCCATCCCAACATGCTTGCGCCTGGGCTCTCAGGAATCAACAGGGCGGAACGGGTGCAGAACAGGTTCTTGTTTCTACATTTCTAGATGTTTCATCCGGAAATGAGGGGGTGTTCCTGATTGGTTCATAAATGATTCATAAACGTTCATAAGGTCATAAATGGTTAATTGATGTTAATTGATTCATCGGTTTCCAAGGGTTTCCAAGGGATTCCAAGGGATTCCAAGGGCTGATGCTCGGTGGTAGCGGTCGCTCCTGCAACAGGTCAGTTCTCCTTTGAAGACTTCGATGGATTGCTCCAGCCATGCCTCGAATCCGACAAGAAGAGATTGACATAGATTGACAACATTTCACAACATGTTTTCAACATTTCACAACATTTCACCACAACATGTGTTTTTTCACAGTTTCACAAGGGTTTCACGAGGAGACAACAAGTTCTGACAACATCAACAAGAGACAAATTTGACAATCACCTGACAACAAACACAAATCCAAGAATTGATGAAGTCTCAGTAAGTCTCAAGTCTTGTGCCATTTGGGAAGTGATTGTTTTTCAGCATTGTTCAGCCTTCTCCATTCTCCACTTTTGAAAATCCGAAAGATCGCAAAGCCATGCTGAGCAACCAGACAGGTTCATCATTGAGGCGCAAGAAACCAGGCATCGATTGGCTGGGCCGTTTCTTCTTGGCTAAGAACATGTTGTCACCCGCCTGCGCCTGCAGCATCAAATACATCAGCTGCATCGCATCCACATCGACCCACGGCTATCCACGTGTTGCATCTGCCCTTCAGTCTTGACATCTTCAAACATCTTCAAAATGAATGACACATTAATTCATATTAATTCTACCATTCAAACATTCTGAATTACGTAAACAAAACTTTCAAAACCCTGAGCACACCAGCAAGTGGGACAGTTGCTCTGCCCTGCACCTTGGTGGCAACGAAACTCCACTCAACAAAAAAGGAATTCTCGCAGTTCGCTCATGATATGCTGCATGATATGCTCATGATTATAGCAATTTATAGCATAATATGCTTGTCTGATTGCTTATCTGATTGCTTCACTGCAATAGGTCTCAAACCAAGCTCGCTTTTTGTAAGTGTCTTCATCGCACAAGACACCCTCCAGATCCTGTTCAGCTTCATGGTCTTCATGAGACAGAAGTGCGATAAAGCATTGAATGTTGCTGGAGTCGGTCGAATTGCAGGACCGGGGGAAGTAGATATGCAGACACGACAAAGCAACACAGGTGCAGAATGGTGCAAATTCCAAGAGCATCGGAAAGATTATCAAACATTATCAAAGATTATCAAAGATTATCAAAGATGATCAAAGATTGTAGAACGCTTCAGTCTGCATGTTCTGCATGTTCTGCATTGCATCACATCCTTATGGTCCACTTTTGGCGCCACGACGATAAAGGCAGAGACCTGACAAGCCATCGTGGTGTCGCCATCATCCGTCTTCAGCTTTCTCTTCTTTCTACATAATCTACAGACATACCGTTATGATCCGTTATGTATGTATGTATCTCTTTATGTGATTGTAGATGATCATATACTTGCTGGACCAAGGAGATAATCAATCTACAAACACTCTTAGACTCTAAGTCTATTTTACAATAGTTTATACAGATTATACACATGTCCAATGTTTTATATGTTTCCTTTGCGAGGCAATCCTCATATCTCTAGAAATATGTTTCTGTATATGTCTCTATTTGTATTGGTTCATCGTGTTTCTAGCTCTTGTATGCTCTTGTATGCTCTTGTTACTGTTACATCTGTTTTTGATCTGGGGTGCAGCATGGGGTGCGTGGCGCAGCTCACCTTTACGCCTTTACAGGTCTTTCCAGTGCATTCCTGTGCCTTGGCTGCATAAACTGTGAGAGAGTTGATCGCAGCTGTCTGGGATGGTCGGTGCCTGCAATGGAGAAGCCGATCCTTGATACACTTGACGTAGATGGGGGTGAGAAGCACAGTCAGCACTTCAAAACGTTCAAAACGTTCAAAACGTTCAAACACACACGTGAAACTAAACAATAACTAAACACATGTCAAAATGTTTCGATATCGTGAGCCTCTGGGGAATGGAGCTGTAGTCGAGCCAAACGTAGGTGTCCTCAAGAGATGTCTAACTCTTCTACAATGTCTACACTTGACATCACTTGACTCAGGGATCTCTGGGAAGATCCGCAACTTCTTGTCCTTTAGTCCTTTACTCGTTGTCCGTTACTCGTTGTCCGTGCGTCTCCAAGAGAAGTCTCCAGGTTTTCACTCGTGCCTCCGTATCCCAGTTGTTCTGATTGATGACGGTGTCTACCGCCTCCACCATTCCTTTGTACTGCTCGCCTGTGAACGCAGCTGCCACACGGCTATATCTTCGAAATTCTATGCAGTGAGCCCTTCCGTGCCCACACCCATGTCAGTTTTCTGCGTGTTCTTCAGTCTAGAACGGTCTATAAGTATGCCATAGTATGCCTAGGTTGGTTCAAAGACGTTTTCTTTCCATTGACTGAACATGTGCCCAGCTGCAGTCCTGTGTGATCTGGTTCAGAGAAGGCTGTCCACTGATGCGACATGAAAATCACCTAACAGCGACAGTCTCAGGTAGTGGTACTGCAAACAAATCAACATGACAAAAGAATTTGAGAACAAATAGTATAATATAGTATAATATATAGTATAATATAGTATAATAAACAAAAATACATAACATGGATCAAATGAGCTCCAATCATCTCCAATCCCTCAATCGACCTAGGAATACCTAGGATCTACGGGAACATCGAGCATATGGAGCATATTTTTAGCACATCGAGAACGAAGACTCGTGACTTGGCCACTTGGCCACTTGGCCTTGTTCTTCTTGCCCAGCTTGTTCTTGATGTCCTCCAAAGTCGGAGTCGCAGCTGCTATACTCTGCTATAATCTCCTAGAGTCCTAGAGCTTGTTCTTAAACATGTCTTGATTTCTCATAAACCTTTCTTAACATGTCTCAACTCATTGAAATCTCGAATGTATCTACAGACTCTCTGGACACAAGTGTCATTCAACGTGTCAGAAAGGCGGAAAGTATCCTTGGTGAGGAAGTCATCGATATCCTGGTTTCTGGTCGTTTCGAGAAAGGCAACTGTCAACATGAAAAAGAGTTGCTTTCAATGTTTTCAATATATTTGTCACACATGTAACAATCAAGACTAAGTGTGGGAAACTCATTGTGAGTTTTTGCGCCTGAATAGTATGGAGCCATAAGCTCTCGTTCAAAATATCCTCGAACGCAACAAATTTGCCGTGCTTCTTGAAAGTTGCAACCTGCATTGGGGAAAGGGTGAGGAAAATTTCGAACACCATGTCACCGGGATGTTTCTTACCGTGTGGCGTCCCGTTGTGTAATGATGTATTACGTGATTGATTAAATCTCTCATTGATTCAATTATTGAGTCTGTCGTCTTTCATTAACGGCACAACCGGAAGGCGACTCCGTAAGGTAAATGACAAACCATTTTTGAACCATGGGAAAGGCCTTCAAAAGCACCATGGGGAAGGACAACTCTTGCGTCGCTTGCAGTGCCTTTGCGATGGTGCTGTGTTCCTGTCATGTCGAGAAATGTGAGATCGACATACAGAATGATTCCAAAATACTTATAAAATTTATAAATGTACATGAAATGTAAATGAAATGCAAGTCTCGCAAGATAGACCAAAATCATCCCAAACGCTGTGTGTTGCAACGATATTGCAACAATATACTGTCGGAAAGATAGTGAAAGTGGAGCAAACTCACAATCCAAATAATCCAAGAATCTTGGATGCAGAGACACAAAACTTTGAAAGTCTCAACTTCAAGATTAAAGAATGATTGCTGGGCAGCTCACTAATTCAGTAGAAACATGCGCATTCTTGATATGCCGATGCCTTTGCCATGTCATCATAGTATTTCCGCAGGAAGGAACTCACCACTCGATACAAGATGATGAAGAGTACCACTGTTGCGATCACCGACCTTGCAAAGTGCTGAAAACCAAAGCTTAAAGCTGACCGAAAAGCAGTAGACTAAGATAGGCTAGACTAAGCAATACTAAGCAGTGCATGATAGTGCATGGCTACATAGGCTGTATCCTGGTGACTTCAGGCTGAATCCTGGTGACAGTCACAGTCTGTTCGCTCAGCCAAGGACACAGAAATGCCACTGACTTGCAACAAGGTCTGAGGTTTTTTCTGCCGGGTAAAGGAGAACCTCAGTCGCGACGAGAGAGATATGTTGATATATTTTGATGATATTCGTTAAGATCTGTCATAGCGTCATAGCGTCATATAGTGTCATATAGTGTCATAGTCATTGTTTTGACTGATCTTGAGTATTCTGAAGTCATCTTTAGATTTGTCTGGATATGAAGTTTGGTCTCGTGATTTGAGCGCCCCAAACATCCCCAAACCATACCCAAAAGGCCTTGTGCTGGTGCGTGTGCGGAAGCAGTTGCCAACGTCATCTGAAAGATCTGGCTGGACCTGAGTTGAAAAGCAACTGCTGCGTTGCCTCCAGTGTCGGACTGACTCTGCTACTGAAAAATGCGAAGATGCGACAGTCTGACTGAGTTTTCGGAACTGCAGCAAGAATGCTTAGTTTGCTCAGCTGATTTGTTAGGATTTAGCTTTGAGTTTTGGGATGCCAAATGTTTGCGTTTGCTTCAAGCAGCATGGTGTGGCTCTCGGGTCCCAAATCCTCCAAACATTCAACACAGGTTCAACACAGGTTTCATTCCTCCACACATTGATTAAACAGGACCCTGATTGGAAATGTTTCTAGGCAATGGAAATCTGACCATGACATGTTTGCGAGAATAGTTGCGGCTGGATGAGCAAAACATAGCGACGCTATGCGACGCTATCAAATCTTCAAAGGGGCAAAAGTTTCTGCCCGACCTGGATTCTTGTCCGTTTGAAGGATTTCTGCACGTTTGAGGAAAAAAATGGAAAAATGCCCGAAATTGCACGTTTGGGTTTGCGTGCCCTGCCCATCGTCGGTATGCCCTGGCAGGAATTGCTGTTTGACAGGTTTTTGCGGCCGTTATGCGCACGAGTTTGGCACATTTGTTGTGTTAATAGTTTTAAAAATTGTTATTGTGCTTCTTTTGCACGAGACAGACCGTTTCAGCGCAAAGAGGTACAAATCACCAAGTAGTGTACAATGAGCCTTTGTACCCAAAAATTTTGGGTACGAACGAAGGTCCAGGTAATATCATCAAATCCAGTGGTACCCAAACCGCAAACTCCAGCGCCAAGTTACAATGACCGTGCCAGAGCTGGTGCCATAACCGAAGGTGCTGAGGTTAAACTTCCTGAGAAAACCGAGGCAATTCTGAGGCAATTCTGACTCAAGTGATGAATTTCGTGAGTCAGTTTGATCTGTTTGACTCAAGCGGCTAACAGTAAACTCTGACAGTTCTGTTTTTGTTCCAAAATGGCAACTTGTTAGAACAACTGTAAGATTTCGGACGAAATGAAACACAAGATAAGACAATTTGCAATTAGATGTTTGAAGATGTTCGAAATCATCTTCTTGGGTCGTAAATCAATCCACCTGACAGTAACTCTGACAAAACATATTATGACATAAATGTTGAAATATGTTGAAATTCATGAAAAACTTTGCAGACATTCGAGCTGAGGCCATGGCAAGGCAAGTGTCGTATTCTCTCCCGGTGAAAGAGTTCCGTTGGCGGGTTCCACCGTGATGCCAGACATGTTGTCCCCCTAGAACCATCAGAACCAAATGAATCCAAATGATTTGACATGATTTGATCCTCGAAATGATTTTCTTGATTTTC
Organism: Cladocopium goreaui; assembly: GCA_947184155.2. Lineage (NCBI taxonomy): Eukaryota > Dinophyceae > Suessiales > Symbiodiniaceae > Cladocopium > Cladocopium goreaui. The sequence continues at coordinate 147,773 of CAMXCT020006601.1, forward strand.
TGAAAATGATTCACCGTCTCTTGACAAGATTGATACAAGATTGATGATTCATATTGATGATTCATTCAGCTCGAGCCAGTCAAAGTCTCACGTTTCTTCAGCTTGCAAGCACCTTGCCAGCACTCACCGTCGCTGTGAATGGCAGCTTAACTCGACCTTTGGGGGATAGGCGATTGTTAAAAACAACGACAACGACAACGACAATCAACGACAAGCTTCGCAACGCAACGTGGAAAAAAACGTTTCCGTGACTGCCGTGACTGCCGTGACTCTTACATCCTCTTGTCTCATGACTCAGATGACTCAGAATCACAAAGACCACAGGAGAGTTACTCCACTTTTAATTTGAGTTTATAATTTGAGTTTATTGAATGTTGACTGATTATTACTGATTATTACTGATTATTTAGTATTTGAGTTTCTTCGGGACTCTGAGAGGCTGGAACGTTCTGAGCATCTCTGAGCGTGCCTGTGTTCTGAACCACGATGTTGTCCTCATACACTTTCTTCTTCTTGTCCTTACAAGATCTTACAAGTAGTGCATTAGGGTTGCCACAGAGCTAACATGCTACTGGCGCACAAGACTGGAGTTGCAATTCCAGTCACAGCACAAATGCTCTTCAGTTGCATTTCAAAGTGCTGCCCAGATGCAATCTTATCCAACGTGATGTTTTCCTTATCTACTGTGAAGATTGCGGCACCTTGCAGCTCCTTCGGCGGGGTCCAAAAGGACCGTAATGACTGGAGTTGACTCGAATCAACCTCGAGATCTGCTCAACAGTTCACGCAGTACGCACGAACGCAGAAAAAAAAAACTAACAGACTTGACTTTAAGCATTCTGTCCATATCTGTCCAGTCTGACTGTCTCTTGGGATCTCTACAGATCTTTACAGGTCATCCTAATGGACTGCTATTGGAGCTGCGTTCCTGTCTGGCCAGTCCCCGTCCTCCAGGGGTGCGACCAAAAAGATCGCCCACCTGTGGTTTGCAAAGACATGTGATTTTTTTACATCCGCATCACAATGACTTGTGATTTATATGTCAACTTTATATTGATTGGCAATTTTATATGATTTATATTGATTTATGTTTTATGTTTTTTATTTGACGAATCATACAGTCCCAACATCCAAAGACGTTGAAAAGCATCCGAGGACCATGCTCTGGATAGGCCAAAAGCCGGCAGAAAACCTCACAACATCTCACAACTATGCTCAAGATCAAAGGTTTGGAAGCAAGATCCAAGTCGAATTCAACATAAAAACACGAGATACATCGAGAAGCAAACTCCACACCAAGCAGCGGCCAAGTGCTGACAGCTGCAGTCTTGTCCACATCCGCAGTTCGGAACGTCCAAGGTCCAGGTCCTCCGAAAATCTCAGATGTAAAAAAGCGATAGATTGATATTATATTTGTTTAATGAATTATATGAATTTAAATGATATGAAATATATTATTATTATATTTTTAATGTTTGAACATGTTATAAATGTTCGGGTTTACATGGCGCGCACATGGTGCGCACATGGTGCGCACATATGCGAAAAGAGGATTTGCAGCACTGTAAAACTGAATAATTTCGCCATCGAAAAACCGTGTCGATGCTCAAGGCCGTCTCGCAGATGCCAACTATTTGGGCTACTCAGATTTTGACATCTCTGATCTTCAGATTTCACAATATGTTACGTATAAAATCTTTAAACATATTAATAATTATAGTTATAATATTATTATTTCTTATATTATCTTATCACATTGAGAAAAGGAAAGGACCCAGCTGACTCAGCTGGGACTACTTCATCATACGACTTCCTTGGTAAAGTTCAAAGATGCTCAAAGCAATGCGGCTGTTCCGGGCTGCTCCGGGCTGCTCCGGCCTGACACCTGAGGAGCATTGGTGGTCGTGGGATTCGTTGAAGACAGTGAGCAGCATATCTTCGAAGTTGATGCCACTAAACCTGATACAGACTGATACAGATGCTTTTAGAGCGCGGCAAAGTCAAACGAAACATGAACATGATGATTTTTACTTTGTAAAGAACCCGGCTCCTGGAACCCCTTTCAGGACTTTTTCTGAATCTTCTACCACTTGCCGCAGACATGGCAATAGTGTGTCAAGTTTGGACTGACATTGGCAACCAATTCTCAGCAATTCTCAAGTTCAAGAACTTCTTTCAGATCTTTCAGAATATTCAACATTTTTCAACGATATTGAACGTGAGGTAAGTCTGAGCAAGCAGTAATCTGTGATGCAAGAGGGGGCCCCTGCCAAGCGACTCTGAGTCGGATGGGGATCGCATGAGTTACGAGCATGTCGACAGAATTTAGAATCGACTCTGGTATAATCAATACATAATTCTTGTCGATTATGCAGATTATGTATTGATCCTTGTTGCCTAACGGACAGGTCATGACAGGTCATGACAGGTCGATCAAAAATTATTATGACAGGCGAGCGTTCTGGGATTTCTCGGGCGCATTTCTGAGATCATGGCCCTTCTTTCTGTGCATCGAACAGCGTCAAAGGTTTGGGTGCATCCCACCTGTCTACACTAGACATCACTAGACAGCAACATCACATGATTCACATGCACACTGGCCTGGTATTTGTATGTATTTGTTGCATCATTTTGCATTGAATGTCAACAATTGTCAACAATTGTCAACATATTTCGTATGTCAACGGACTGGCGAACTCTGCATATCTTTACATGGATGGCTTTACATAGCTACACCATGCTGCACCGTTGCATTGACTTTTCTGCCCCTGCATGTTCATGCACTACGGTCTTGGCAACATTTGGCAATCACACGCTTGTTTGTGTATATGTGATTTTCTGTGTGTCTTAAACTTCGCCTGGAATAATTATCTTGAATACACCTGAATTCAAAATGTCCAAGGCAATAATTTGCGAATCATGTGTGAATCATGTGTGAATCATTCACTTCAAAATTCGTACAATGACGGCCCGAGCCAGCATCCAGCGTCGTTGATCTGGTCAGCTCTGCAAGGTGGCTGATTTTGTGGATTCCTTCCGGGTACAAGCAAGCTGTGGGGCCTGTGGGGGAATGGATGGCTTCTGGCACAGAATTGACAGAATGTCATGTTCTAAAATTCTAAAGTATTCCAAAGATCAATGATATTCAATGCTTCTAGATCTAGGGAAACACCCCTTAAGGAATCACAAAACAAAGAATGAGGACGGAGACTGCAGGAGTGCAATGTGGTCACATGGTCAAACCAACTTGACAAGCACATGATGCAAACAATCAAAAAGAATGCAAGAATTGAATAAAACTGGCTTGAGTACTCTTGACATATCGCTCTGGGCCCTGACCGGATTTGCGATTCGGACATGTTCTTGTGAAAAATCGTTTCCCTCGCGCGAGAGGTCATCATCATTACCTTTGAAACAGCCAAGCAACTTCTGAGAATGTCGAAACATGCTGCTGCTCCATTCGTTTGAACATTTCAACCACTGAAGCATGCTGAAGTATCATCATTTCAGGTCTCTCAAGGTCTCTTGTGATGACGGAAACCGCTGGTGACGGAAAGCACTGGAACAGCGCAGGGAGTTGATGTAGCTTTGCCCTAGGGGAGGGGTGTGGGGGGTGCATGGAGCGTGTGCAAACCCAGTTTTTGATTTGCAGAACATGTGGGTGCAGTTTTGGCTCCGTCGGCCTATTTTTGTCCATGATGGACGCTTTTGGAATGTTGGGCCAGAGTTGGGACCATGTTGGGCTTCTGTTGGGCCATTTTGGGTTATGTTGGCACCATACTGGGCTCATGGTGATGCATTTTTGGAGTATTTTGGGGTCTGTGTTGGCCAGAGTTGGGACCATATTGAGCTAATCTTGGGCCATTTTGGGCTATGTTGGGCCATTCTGGGCCACATTGGCATCATTTTGGGCTCATGTTGAGCCATTTTAGAACATTTTGTTGGCCTTTGCTGATCTTTTCTTAAGCAGGGCGTCACAGGGTCAAGAAACCTAAATCTTGGAATGGTCATGGCCATCCAAGGTAAAACTAACATGAACTAACGTTATAAATACATAGATGCTCCAGGATTAAAAAGGTCATGAGCTAATGACGGCAAAAACAAATGGTGAAAAAAAAATAATGGTTCCCAAATAATTATCAGTTTGAAGTTGGGTGGGTCATGGTGGTTACAAGTTTGATGGGCCCGGCCGGGCAGGGCATCACAGGGTCAACGTTTAAAGGTCATGACCATGAGGGCGAACCAATGGGTAAAGGGGTAGTGTAGTGATTGGCTGGTTTGGAGTCCAAATTCTTGGATAAGATGCCATGGCAGTATCTTTTTAATACTTGTCCAAATTTGAAATATCATTGGAACATATGATGAAAAATGACACACTTGGTTGCAACGATCCAATTAACCAACCACAGCATTTTTTGCGAGGCCCTGCCCCCCCCCCCACAGTTCCTTCCAAACCCTGTAGCCACCATGACCGCCATGACCCCACTCAAATGACCACGACGTTTCAATATTTCAAATTTGGACAAGTATTAAAAAGATACTGCCATGGCATCTTATCCAAGAATTTGGACTCCAAACCAGCCAATCACTACACTACCCCTTTACCCATTGGTTCGCCCTCATGGTCATGACCTTTAAACGTTGACCCTGTGACGCCCTGCCCGGCCGGGCCCATCAGACTTGTAACCACCATGACCCAGCCAACTTCAAACTGATAATTATTTGGGAACCATTATTTTTTTTTCACCATTTGTTTTTGCCGTCATTAGTTCATGACCTTTTCAATCCTGGAGCATCTATGTATTTATAACGTTAGTTCATTTTAGTTTTACCTTGGATGGCCATGACCATTTCAAGATTTAGGTTTCTTGACCCTGTGACGCCCTGCTTAAGAAAAGATCAGTTTGTCTTGGACTTGGGCATTTTTGCGTCGGTGAATTTTCGTCCATCCAAGGCGTTTGCAAAAAAACACCGTAAATACCAAGAAAAACACCATTATCGGGCTGCGTTGCAAATGTTTTTGATGTTATTTTTTGTTTGCGTTTTTCCTTCTTTCGGCATGCTGCACTTAGCCTATGCTTGCCTGATCATGCCTGATCTCAAGCTCATGGGGGGGCATGGAGCGTGTGCAAACCAAATTTTTGATGACGGAAAGTGCTGGAACAGCGCAGGGAGTTGATGTAGCTTTGGGAGGGGGGTGGGAACGCCATGCCGCCATGGAGCGTGCAAACCCAATTTTTGTTTGAAAGAAAATATGGGTGCATGTTTGGCTGTGTCGGCCTCATCTTGGCCCATGTTGAAATATGTTGAAATGTTCCATCTCTTTTCACAGTTTTTGTTGTCTTGGCACTGCTTGCACTGCTTGCATTGCTTGCACTGCTTCACTGGTTTCACCCTGATGATCCCTGATGTTTGGGTAATTAGTGGTAATTAGATGTAATATGATGTAATTAGTGTGTGTTCATGCTTCGTTGGTGTCTTTGGATCTGGATTTCTTCTCTAGTTTAAGAAACTGATACAAAAGTCTTTGTGTCAGATGGATCACCTTGATATTGGGTTTTTTTCTGACCGTATCATCTGTGTATCTTTTGTATCTACCTAATTTGACAGCGGAACGGTGGTAGTTTGCTACCCAAGATATTTAAATATATTTAAATGCTTTCCGTCGTTTGCCGCGCTGGTTTTACAGAAGTGATCTCTTATGATCTCTTCAAATCCTGGTGCCACAGTGTGCCATTTCTGCCGTCTTCCATCTGTTGATGTTTTGAAGTTTTGACACGGTCCAACCCGGTCCAACTCGGCCCCTGACTTGTCCGTGCTGATCGGCAATCATGGCATACACACTGGGACTGAGCGGTAGTCCACCCAAGGCCTCCGTTGACACCGGACATGACCGGACATGACAACCATGAGACATGGCAACCTGGCGCACAACCACCCTATGGCCTGTGATATCACATATCCAAAGATCAACAAAGCATCTTCAGATCTCTCCAGCCCATCCTATCAAAACTTACACTCTAAAAATCTGTACAATATACAAATCTCTATAAATCTCTACGATTCAACACAAACTCATGTGCAGAGGCCCATTGTCATCTTACATCATGTTACATTTGTAAATGTCTCTGGATTGTTCCGTGACTGTTTCCAGTCTCTCCAAGTCGGCCCCATTCTGTGCTCTCAACTGACGTGTACATACGTGTGCTGGATTTTACGGATTGTACACAGCATTGCACCATGTCAGACATGTCAGACATGTCAGACAGCTTGATCAGCTCAAACAGAGACAGCTTGCGCCTCGCCCAAATACGTCATGTTGACCTCATAAAGTGGCGTGTCGTGGGCACTACCCAGAGATTTGCCATGCTTCGAATGCTTCGAATGCTTCGAATGCTTCGAGCTGCGAGATGGAGCATATTGAGGTCAAATAATTCAAACATAGAGGTCATATCAAGTCATATCAAGTCATATCATGTTGGTATCGTGATGTTTTTGATTTTTATTTTTCATATAACCTTTGATCCGTTTGATCTGACAGACCACATACCAGCCATACCAGCATATCAAGCTATATTAAGCTATATCAAGGTATATGAAAACATATGAAAACCAGTAAATGAATATCAATGAATATCAATGAATACCAGTATCCTATGACATGTCACATCATGTCATCATGTCATCATGTCACATTTCATCCACTGCTCCATTTCTCGATCTTCCCGAGTCTTTTCGTTCTCTGATCTTTTGCAAGGCACCGTCATGGTCACTGCACCCATCGGTTCCTGAGCGAAGCGGTCAACAGAAGGGTCACTTTGTTTGTAGGAAGCGGGTTTCTACGATCTCTCATAAATGACATGATCATGACATGATTGATCATGATTGATCGCGGTTGATGATTGATTGTACATTGTACATGTTCATCATGTTCATCATGTTGATGCTAGTGGCATCGGAAGGCTGCAAATGGCCAGGACGGCCACGATTTTGAGATTTTGGGGCCCCAAACTAAGTTCTCGCCGTTCAGCCTGTACGCGATGGCTGAAGCCTGGAGAGACAACTTGAGGGACACCAAGAGTTTTAGAGCGCAAGTGGTCTGCCTGACTTTTCGTATCTGTTCGTCTATCTGTCTTCTTCATGCCTATCGTGACAATAATAATATGCTGTCATGCCGATAGATTATTGTCAAAATACTATATATATATATATATATCATATATATATATATATAATAAATTATAGTAATATTATATAATATTCAATAATTATACAAAAACATCAGATCTCTTTAGACCTCTTTGGATCTCTTTAGATCATCGTTTGTTCGTTTCTGGTGGCATGAATTTCCCTTCCTGAGATGCGAGATCTCCAGTGGTGCGGCTTTCTGCTGCTGGTGACCAAAAGACTGGCCTGCAGCGAAGCGTTGGCGAAGCGGAGCATGGCAGAGATTCTGTCTCAATTTTTCACATGCTCTCGAAGATTGGCCCAAAACACACCATGGTCTAGTCACTTAATTTAGTTGAATGCTACAAGAATGCTACAAGGCTACAAGTATGGTATTACTTGGTATTACATGGTATTACTGGTAATTAGTCGCTTCGCGTCCACTTGGAGACTTGGAACCACATTGATCTTAACCAGTCAAAACACATCGTAGGGTTATGCAATGTGTCCGACGTTTCCGAGCAGCCCTGTTTTCCCATGTCTTCCCATGTCTTTCGAGCCTCGAATTCTGAGATTTGGCTTTCTCTTTCTTCTCTTTCTTCTCTCTCGAGCTTCTGCATCTTCTGCTTCGCATGCGTCTCCAGATTCTCCAGGCCGCCAATCAAAGCGGGCACGGAGTTCTTCGGCGGCGGACCTTGCAGGTTGCACTCGAATCGACCGGATCCACTCGACTTCCAGAGATCCATGACCAAGGCTGGATCGTTGCCGTAGTATTGGAGTCGCGTATGAAAGTGCGGGGTGAACAACACCGTCTTGCTCTCTTCAAAGTTGTCGATGCCACTGCCTAGACTGGCGTAGTGCAAACCTTTCTGAATTTCCTCCAAGTCGATCGTCAGTTCTTCCAAGTCTTGCACATTTCGAGGCTCATCTGAAGAGTATGAGTATGCCTTGCCAGTACTCGTAGGCTGCGGAAGCATCAAAATGGTCCGGTTGTCATAGATGGAGTAACGAATGCCATTGCAATTTGGACAAATCGGTGATGTCTTGCAGACCTTCATGTCTTTGAACTCAGGCACTTTGGAGGAAGTGCTCTTCAACTCAGCAGAATCAGCTCGTTGAAAGATGCTTGCAAAGATCTCCATCACGTTATTAGTCCTGGGAGGAAAAGTAGGAAAAAGTGACCACCTGGTGGAAATTTAACGGATTACCACGGATTACTACGGTTGCCAACAGTCTTGGCGTTGGTCCTCGACATCTACGTCTACAAAGTCTACAACACTTCGCAAGGTGACACCAAGTGTTGTATACTTTGCATGTATGACTTTGGGTTCCTTCAGGATCTGATATTGCTTGAGCATGGCTTCGGGTTGTTGCTGGGCTTGGGTCAGGTTCACTCATCATCTGCGCCCCTATTCAAAAGTATTCAAAGTTCAAAGACAATCTTTCGAGCAACTATAGCCCGTTATAGCCCCAAGAGCGGTTTAGGGGCACAGACGATGAGGGAACCTTGGGTCACTAGATCCGCATTTCGTGGCAAGGTTATTCATTGGTGCCCGAATTGACCGGAAATCGTCGTCTGGCTGAGTCTAGCTTAATGCTTGCAAGGCTTACATGAACCGATATGAACCGGAAATGGTCAAATCATCGACATCACTTCGATTCACTTCGATGCACTTCGATGCACTTTGTTCATCTATGTTCATCTTAGCTCTGTGTATCACATGACTATCACATGACTCGTATGACTCGTTTGAATGCAACTGCCAAGGCCAAGGGCTGCCCATCCTCAGAAGCTCGCAATCCATGGAGGAGGCTACGCTACTGGCCATCGCCACAAAGACACTCCTGCAAGATCTGCAAGCAGCTTCAAAACAGTCAGCAATCCGACAGAATCTGCCAGAATGCCAAATCATTTGGACAAACCAAAAAACATGCAGAACAGAAACTGGCGGACACGCTGAAAAGCATTGGAAACGCTCCTTTTCTATCCTTTTCTATCATTCCATGTGTTTCTCTTCCTATAGAGCGTTCACATGGCTCAAAGGCTCGTTATGGCTTTTGCGGGGCTTTTGCTGTCCCGTTTCACCATGTTTCACCTGTCGCTCTAGTTATCTCATGTTATCTCTAGTTCCGTGCGGTTCACGTGTGCCTGGAACATGCCTCCTGCAGAGATGTCATAGCCCCAGAGCAGCCTGTCGGGTCCTGCCACGCGACACTTGGCCCATCTCTGGACATCCAGAGACATCCAGAAACTAGACGCATCATGACGCATCGCATCAGCCCCACTATCCCCACTTCAACTACTAGAAGATACAACAACTCGTGTTCCAATTCTAGCATATTCTAGCTCTTCACGCGTTTGAATCTGCCATTTGCACGCCGGAAACAACATGTTGTAATGACTGTAGTGAATTGTTGTGAGTGGTGGATTCTGATATATGCTGAGACAGACTGGGTATGCTGGGCAAGTCACTCTTGTGCCATTTTTGATATTTGTGTGTGTGTGTATGTCTTGGCGACCATGTCAAACACTGTCAGAGCATGTCACTCCTCTACTGCTAAGGCATCATTCGCATCACTCCCATCATTCGCATTCCTCACAGTCAAGGTGTGGCCACTGTGTGGCCGTGCAGCAAAGGCAGGGGCGGCCAAGGCAGCCCATATGAAGATCATGGAGACATGGCCGAAATGGCCGAAAACAGACAACGTCAAGGGCTGTGTCGTTCTGGACCTAGCCTTCGAGCCATGTCAGGCTTGAAATGATTGAAATCAACGAATCCAAACTTGATCCTTAAAATTCCTGAAATACATTTAAATACTCCAAATATTCTCCAAATAATTAATCCAAATGACTTGAGGTGCCATCTTATTCCATCTTTGACAAACTGCTATCATTTTCATTCTGCCGCTTTGAGAAATCTCGTGCGGTCATGCATCTGCTGCTAAATTCTATGTCAGTGACCTTGGTAGTCCGGAAGGAAAGAACTCTGGGTCACCGATTGCGCCGCACTCCGTGCAGTGCAAATCCACTGGCTCTCAGCGGATGTAAGCGGCTCTGGGTGACGAGCACCTTCAGAGCAAAATCGTTGTCGCAGGCCCTGTACAAGTGCCACGGTCATAGAACGACAAAGAGCGCTGGTGTACTCCTTGGCCGCTGCCGTGCGGAAGGATCCATCACGCTGCTTCCCCATGAGCTTCGTTGAAGGGCGCATTCTCCACAGTTCCATGCCATCTCGCAACGCATTCTCCACTACATCAGGATGTCCTAGGTTCAAAGCCCTGAGACATGTAGGTTTCGTACCAACCGATCCAAACAAAAATTGTTCAATGTAGTGGCGGTAGGCGAATGGGAGTTGCATGATCCATCGCTCATGCACTTCTGTACGCCAAACCGATGCGCGCTCTTCATTCTGGTTTTCCCATGGGTGTTCCATAATGGAGCCGCCTCCTTGTAGGACCGTGGCGACCTCCAACCGCCAGGAATTCACCAACAGCTGCGTACCTGTAGTCGTCTGCCGCAATTCCTTCCCTGTATGAGAGGGCAGCGTCCAAGGCAGGCAAGCCGAACGTAATGGACGAGGGCCAGTTTGATCCGGTAACTCCAAGTTCCTAGCTGCTGACCATGTTTCGCATGGTGGTCCAGTCAGGATCCCCGCAATGAGGCCTTTCTGCACCAGGGACATCACAAGATTGTAGTTGTCACCTGATGCCAGATTGCCAACGACAGGGTCAACAGCTGTATCCAGTGATAGCATACAAAACTGCATCCCAGGCCAAATCTTGTGGCCGATGTGCTCTAACCACCAGTGGCAGTCTCCAATGCGTCTGCGACCACTGTAGAGATGCAAGATCCACACCACTTGGGTCGCGTCCACAAGCTGCACAGGCACCCCACAACACGAGGGCACCGTAAAGCGACAGCGCACAATGGGAGCAAGCAAAGCATGTTGAGCAAGGACTGGATCGCAAATGGCTTCACGTTCATCAGAGACAACTGCAGCTGGGTCATGAGAGGCGTCATCAAGCGGTTGATATGCCTCATCCATGCGGCGCTTCCAGCAAATAAGCTTACCAATCGGAGAGTGGAAAACTAGTTGACGAACTTCACGAAAAGCACGGCCAAACGTGTCAACGGCCACAGTGGGGAAACGTTCATAACGCATGTCATCCAGCCACCACAAACTTACTGCCCACGAGCCCATGCCTTCCTGCGTAGCTGGAAGATCTGCTCCATCAGCCAGTGTCGCAATGCGCCAAATAAAGGTCTCGAGGGAGGTGAAGCGACGAAGAGCGTCGTCACATAGAGCACGACAAAGCCTGCCCCATTCCGGATCATAGTCAAACGTCATGTCTTCACGCATCCACGCCCGACGCCATGTCACATCTGCATCAGCTCGAGAGCGACATTGCTCGGCTGTCTGTGTCACAACATGAGGGACCGGGCGAGCTGGAAGACGAGCAGGTAGACGATCTGTATCTCCTTCATCAATGGAGATGGCTTCTTGCCATGGCGCCATGGTCCACGTCAGGCGCTCATAGCATCCAGCAGGTTGACGTCTGCTAAGCCGCAGATGGATTTGTAGTCGATTGACAGTCCAAAAACACTGCCAGCATGCTGGACATGTTGTCGAGGACATAAACAGTCTCTCTGCTGTGGCTTCACCATGTGCACACCACGCATGGGCTTGAAGTGCTCGAGAACTGGCAAATACTTTGTCACATAAACGGCAAGCAAACCCATCCTGTTGCAAAAGTGGCATCCCCTGAGCTGGGTCAACTTCTGCTTGAGCTCCTCCACGAAGAAACGCCCGGCGCAGCTCATAGTGCAATGTCATCGTGGTGCCGATTGTTTGGCCCTGCAGGAGGGCTAAACGGTAAATTCGACGTACATGTTGTGGCCCACGACATTGAGACGCAGCAAGCCACTGGCAAACTTGCTCAACAGAGTCCGTCATCGGCTCACCTGCATAGAATTGGGGATCGATCGTGTTGGCCCATCTGATAGCTTGGCGCAATGCTACAAACCAAGAGTCAGGCACTGCAGCACTGGCTGTCACACACTCGTGCAATTCACGTGGAGCATCTGCAATCCAATGAAATGCATACAACAATCTGAGTTTTGCTAGGTGCTGCACAATTGTTGGAAGATTCCAATCCAACAATAGATGTTGATCGGTAAACTGATCTGCACTCCAGAATCCGTTTTGAACGATGGATCGAATCCATCGAAGGTATGGAGCCGAAAGACGATGCACTTGAGCTACGGTCAAAAGTGGCCAGTTCCCGGCACCGTGCAACATGACGGGCAAAATCAATGCTTCAAGCAAGCGCAAGCGCGTCTTCACGGAGAGATGTTTGTTCATCAGAATCGTCTTGCGCACTTGTCGATGAGCTTGCAAGGCACGGCTGACTCTATGTTTAATCTCAGAGTCAATGCCACCATCTGATTGAAAGTAGGTTCCTAAATGCTCATATTGGGAGACACATTGCACCTGCTGATGTCCATCTGGCAATGGAATGCGAGCAAAGTGGTCAAAGAAAAGCTCCTTTCGACATTCCGGCGCCTTGACACCACGAAATGCAGGAACCACTTCCGTCTTGTTCTTCTTCAGGTTGATCTGGAGGCCATACTGAGCACAAACCTGTATTGTAGTAGAAAGAGTCCACTGAATCATAGATTGCAACTGTGTAGACTCCTGAGCCACAACCGGAATGGCTAGGTCATCAACCCATGAAACCGGAAGGGCACGCAGCCCAAGTTGGCAGAAGGCATTCTGTAGAGGGAGATGCTGATCACATTGACTCTGAAGATCACGCAAAACCAACGACATAAGGGCATTAAAAGCCACATCAGCCAGTGGGCTGCCAGGCCGACTGCCTCGCTCAGTTTGATGGGTGAGTTCGCTTTGCCCCAACGTGTACCATGTGTGACAATGGCCATCTTGAAGCAAGCGGGCAACGGTGGGATCCATGTGCTTGTCCACCTCCATGCTATGGGTCACTTTGGCATCAATCGCGTGAATATCAAAGCCCGCGGAAACTAAAACTTCAACCAGACGAGGATGGAGTGGTCCGGCACGATGGAAGATGAATTCACGGATCATAGAGTGAAATGCACTGCTGATGTCTACAAAGATGACCGCTGAAGAAAGATGCTGAATCGCTGCCAGGGAGGTAAAGGATCGCACATACTGGGTAGCAAACAAAGTCGAGCATCGCGCAAAGCCTCCAAGCTGAAGAGGTTGTCGAAGCTGCTGCAGAGTGGGAACAAATTGACGGCGCAAATGTGAGTGGACAAGCTTGCCTAAACCGTCAATAAGCATGATCCCTCTCATGCCTTCAATGCGATGACCGACCTCCTTCTTTGCGATGGGGTGAAGAATGCCTCCCTTAAATTGAACAGGTTCTGCACCTAGGATCCAGATCTTCATCAGTAATTGATGGATGGTCGCTGAGTGTTGTCGACATGCGTCCTTCAGTGCTGATGGTGCAACTGCATCGAGGCCTGAGGCCTTGTCGCATTGGATGCGACAACCATACATCTCAATGTCAATGCGTGAAGGAAGTGCGCGAAGATCAATAGCGACAGGGATCTCATCAGCCATGTGATGTTGATGTCGATGACATGCTTCGAGCAGGTCTTCATAAGTGGTGGCATGTCCTGCCTCAATGTTGTCGTAATGTTGCAGTTGATCGGCCACTGTAGGGCCGGTGCACCTGAGATTTGAACGTCTCTTGCATCTCCATCGTGGAAGCGCATGTTGTACCGCCTTCCACAGGGCGTGTGTGCCTTTGTGCGACTCGTCGCCGGCGTGAGCGGCCAATGAGTCATAAAACTGCCGGTCGTCCTCCCGGACTGCTGACACGAATCTGGGTGCCAAGTCTGCATACGCCCAGAGATGCCAAGCTTCTTGGTGATCACAAGTCTTGATCCAAGAACGACAGTCCGCAGCAACTTCATGCGACCGCCATGCCACGAAAATTTGTCTGAGTAGCCCAAGCCGCCGGGAATGTCGAACAGCTGCAATACGTTTCCAGTGATGTCGCTTGGCATCAATCAAGGTTCGAGTTGGTTGCGTCAAATGACCTTTCCGCCACTTGCGAACACATGGATTGCCGGCCCGGAGCCAATGTTGTAGGCGGGCTGCATGAGTATGCACATCTGTCGACCAATCAACGTCTGGCTTCACGGTGATGGCCGGGTGTGTGATGCGCGCATCACGAGGACGTTGATCAACTGCATAGTAATCCAAAGTGATGTCAGCGCACACACATTCATGATCACAACGAGAGATGGTCAAGTCAATATCCGAGGCAATCCAGGTTCGTACTCGCGCTTTGTCAATGCTATTGGGAATAGCAATGTAGTCCAAGCGAGCCCGACTGCCTGTTGGATGTGTCCACGTATGACCCTCACCTGTATGGCATTCCTCGAATGTCTGTGGTAGAAACATTTCGTGGTTGGCAAGCCATCCATGAAAGTAAGAGCCTTTGATGTTTTCAAAATCTGCATGATGTGGACCAATGGCACTAGATGGCGCACTACCAACACGACTGTTGGCATCAGCCAGCAAAATAGTGTGCCAGCTGTGATAGGCCGTTGGAATAGCTGCAGAAGTCGCATCCCAAAAAGCTTGCAACTTGTCTTCATCGTCTTCATGAGGTGCATGTGCAACAATGAAAATCAAACGCAGACTTGGATGTGTCCACCGCACGATAAGACGCCGTGCAGTGGCATGTAGAATGCGTAGGTCTGCAGGAGCGATGTCAATGGGACCTGACGGTGTAGAGAACGACCGTCGCAGCCATAGTTGAACGCCTCCTCGTCCTCTATGTGTTGCGGGTCCCGATAGTACATGAAAATGATTCAAAGTACGATGACCACTGGTAGTCGCTCGCGTCTCTTGAAGACCAACAATGTGAAGTTGAGCTTGGGCAAACTGTTCTGCCAGAGCTTCAGCGCGTGCGCCAAGGATCCCTGATGTACCTTCATGATTGGGATACAAGGTGAGCACGTTGGCCGTGGCAAGCCGCAGGACCAATTGCTGACATGATGATGTGGCTGAAATGTCAGGACGTCGCCGAACAACTGCTGGTTGTACATCAGCACGTGGTAGAGTGAGGAAGGGGCTCGCAACATCAAATCGCCACTTGTGTCCAACCAGCAAGGGTGCATCGTGATCACCACGAAGCGATTTCTCAACGAGCCACATCCACTGAATTGGGTATAGATCTTGGCTGCCAAATGTGCACAGACTAAGTGATTCATCCAAGGACAAAGTATACACGTCACATTGCGCTGCATGACGACATACTGCATCAGCTGCTTCATTCCATGGATGTTGCTGGTGGCTACGATGATGTGTCCATGTCAGGGCAGAGGACAGTTGAACTTCAATCCATTGAATCACAGAGCGAAGCACCACAAAAAGATCAACATTGTGTGCTGGGACTTTGTAACCCTGAGCAATATTGGCTGTATGGTCACAGTCATACGCAATCTCAAACCATGTGGAAGCTGAGGTACGCCACGCCAGCAATTGTCGCAACCACAGACTAGCTAACAAGAGAGCTGTGGCCTCCGCACGGGGAGCTGTTGGATCACCAAGACAAGGAGCAGAAAGATAACCACCCCATCGTTGTCCGTGTGGTGTGTGGATGATCAAAACGACTCCTGCTGCAGCCTTTTGAAGATGTCGAAATGAGGATCCATCAGTATAGAATGTCATTCCATCAATGTGTTCATCAGTCCACAAGGGCAAA
This sequence comes from Cladocopium goreaui, assembly GCA_947184155.2. Classification (NCBI taxonomy): domain Eukaryota; class Dinophyceae; order Suessiales; family Symbiodiniaceae; genus Cladocopium; species Cladocopium goreaui. The sequence goes on from CAMXCT020006601.1 coordinate 163,703, forward strand.
GGTTCCAAAGCCGCCCAGGTAGCAGGATGCCATCGCAATCGCCGTCGGTCAAGCACTGGCTGAAAGGATGGTATCAGACACAGTTGGTTGCGAACAAAAATGGTGCGCTGGCAGTCTACTTCAGTAAATTTGGGAGGTGTGATGTGCTCATCAAGAGACAACACCAACCTTGCCGAGCGTTGTAGCAAAGCTGGTGAATCATCTTCGTCCTGAGCATTGAGGGCCTCGCTCGGCATGTCCATTGATGAAGGAATCATCCAGGGAACATCACGTTGCACGGAGAAGACAATATATTCACCATGAGCTACATGGAAGAAAGGCCAGCCTGTGACATCTTGAGTGCCTTTCCACGTGCGGCACCAGTGACGAGGTGGTTGAAGGTCGCAAATGCCATCTAAGTCCATATAGCCTTTGAGGATGTCATGGGACAAGGCCGTAGGCACGCACAGACATAACAGACGAGGATGCCACGGGTCGTCGGCTGAGTCCGAGAGTGCCGCAATGATGGAACTGTGATCTGCGTGAACATGTTGTAGCAGAATCACATGCGCACAAACTTCTGCATCTCCATCTTCAGGCAATGGATACACCACAGCAAACAACATCGGCGAAAAGGGATCAACCCAGTCCTGCCATGCCATGACAAGATCATGATACCAGGTAGAGAAATCAGCCTGTAGACGAACTTCTCGGCCAAGACCGCTATGCGGGCGCCGCACATGATCTGAATACCATGTCATGATCATAGCTTCAGTTGGCAGCGGAGCATTCTGCGCGAAATGGGCTCGAAAAATGATGTCATAGAGATCATGTACTACAGGGTGTTGACCATGCAAAATCCAGGGTTGTTGAGCATTGTGATGGCCGATGGATTGCATGGTATCACGTCTCACTTGGTGATCTCCATCAATTTTGTCAGCTGGTAATTCTGTGCCAGAATTGTTGATCATACGGCACTTGACTGATGGGTGCACCGTAGTCACAGCGGCCTGTTGCAGCAGACCAAGATGGTCAGGATCAGGATCGGAAGCCATCAAGTGGGGTTCATCAAAGACCGAATCGATCACTGTCATACCATCTTCATGTTCATGTGTGGGATGAGATTGCATATTGGCATAATCCATCCTTCGGGGCTGCTGGCGGATACGACTCACACAGGCACGAGTAGAAATATGTGCCGGTGCCCTTGGCCATGGAGGAACGGCGACTCGCACATAGTCACCATGTTCCACATCAAAGGGAGCCACGGATTGCTGAGGCAAAATGTTGCCATTGTGCCATAAGAGACAACGGTCACGTGCTCGTCGACAATAGATATCCATGCCAAGAGCTCTAAGAAGCGCACCACGAGTAAGAACACGTGGCAAGGTCATGCATCTTCTTGAGACCGATACCTCATTCGCAGGAGGCTGCTCGTGGAACTCCACATCAACTAGAGCCAGGCGATGAACTGATCCCAAGGGCAGATCAGAATACACATGCGCAATGAGTGGTTCCGTTCTGGCTGCACGAAGGTCTTCTGGTCCATGACGCACATAATAAAGATGAACCAAGTCATCCTCAGGAATACCAGTCATCTCAGAAGCATACATCATCAGACGGTTTGGCTGTTTCCAAGGTAGGCGCCCATGAAAGATGCGCTTGCCCAGGAGACATACATGTACATAGCGCCAGTCAGCATCAACATCTTCCTCAGTGTCAGAGGACTCAGAAGGGCTGTTGTCACTGTCGCCAATAAGGTCGTCGCGCTCTATGTCAATGATGTCGTCTTGTTGAACAGCTTGAGGCTGGTGTGCAACTGCTGGTTGTGGAGGGAGTCCTTGACGATGAATCGCAGCAAAGGATGTAACATCATCCTGCGAGGGTGGCGGATTAACTCGAATGTCAATCACTATGCTGATGGCATTGAAGATAGGTTCAGGCACATGCTCATCAAATAAGCAGTATCCTGATCTTGCAATCCAACGTCGTTCTGTCAGGAATGGTTCTACCCTTAACAGAGAAATGGCGCGTTGTCCTGACATCTCATCAGGCACCGTCACCGCTTCTTGAATAAGATGCGTTTGGTGATCTTCAAGAAATCTTGCCGTCAGAACTGCTCCAATGTGATGATGGCGCACACCTTGCGTCAGAAGTACATGAGCCACACATCGTTGCGAGTCAGCCCGAGGAGGTTGTGGACGAACCAATTCCAAGTGTAGGGCTTCAGTATCTTGAAGACGATCGTGCCAAGCCTGTCGAAGGTCATCAAGCCATAGATGATCCATGTGATCGAGGCGTACAGTGCGAGAGCAGTCACATCTAGGATGACGTTCATGATGCAGATACCAGGACTCAATGTAGATGACCTTGTTGTCGTCTGTAGTTTCCTGTCTCGCATGATCCCTCCATAAAGATCTCAAACTGATCATCCAGCTATCGCTTGTATCCGAAATGGCATTGCCACGTCCAGACTGAGACTCAGCATTGCCACTGGAGGCAGAAGATTGAGGATTGGTTGAGGCTGACTCCACTGTCGAATCAATTGCATCCTCCACTGTTGACGAAGTCAGTGGTGTCAAATGAAGAAACTGTGGGCCATCAAGAATTGAAATCATCGGAGTATGTTCGGATGCCACTGTCAGGCCTGCAGTTGGGCTCAACGTCGACAAAAGCAACGGCTCCTCAACTGAAGGCGGCACCGGGTCATCCAACAAAATGTCCATCTCAGGATCATTACTTGTAGCATCAAGGACTTCATCTACATGATGTTGTGCATCAGAGGCAATCTGCTTATCTACTGTGCACGCTTGCTCGATCAAGAAAGAGGAAGCAAAGTTCCAAGATGCGGGAAAATGCGAAGTCAAACTCCTCAAAGACCATGGTTTGTCTGGCCAGCGTTGAAACTGATCCAAGGTCAAAGAAAATGATTGACAAACATCATACTGGTTGATCACACGCACATCCACATTGGTGTCAAAAGTCACACCCCGCAAGGAACATCGGCTGTCGGCCGGTGGGGGTGACATCACATCTGTGGGGAAGTATGTGAATTGAGGTATTGGGTGCGTAAGATCGCACAATTCAAAGTTCAAAGCCGCAGCATGTTCCAAAGCCTCCCAGGGACTCATAAAATCCTTCTCCTCAAGGATAGAGTGTGTCCAATATGCCACTCCCGGCACAAAACTGGCGAAGTTTGGAACACTGTCATGGGGACGGCAAACCTCCTTTAGGTCTGTTTGCCCCCCCCTCCAAAAGGCTGCAATGCCTTGGATGCCAAAGCTCCACCAGTGCCTTGCTTGCCCTCTGCCTCTTCGATACGGGGCTTCTTTGCAACTGGTTCTTCTTGAGCTTCGCGCAGTCTCGTCAGACTGGACAGCATCTCGCTGATGCCTGTGCTGACATTTGGTGTCGCATCTGCCATCAGGTCTTCGTCGCTGACCTCCTGCACTTGATTCTCGACAATGTTGTCGAACTCGGCTAAGGCCTCCTTGGTCTCCTCGAGGTGTGTGCGCGCAGCTTGAAAAGCAGAGGTTGCATCTTCTATCGCTGAAACCATGTCTGCATCTTCTTTGGCAAATCGCTCGCTGTGTTGCTGCCATCTTTTGACCGCATCCTCGAGGAACTTGGTCCAGTTGCGATGCATATTGCTGCGTGCCGTTTTGGCTTTCTGCAGCTTCTCTCGCGCATGATCCAACTTGGATACAGCACCATGCATCAGCTTGGTGGCCTCCTTCGGAGTGATCACAGCAATTTTGCTCATAGCTGCCTGAATCTCCGGAGTGAGCTCGAGGTCGGACTTCTTGAGTGAGCTCACCAATTCCCTCAACTGTTGTGCTTCGGGAGACAAGGGGCTTGTTGAACTCATAGCTGACGTGTTGACCTTTTCCGCATTGGAGACCCAATCGGGCTCGGCGGGTGGCACCTGCTTCTTGGAGATCTTTTTCGGCTTGGGCTGTTGGCGCGCTGGTGACTTGGGGGCATGTTGCCGTGGCGAAGGCTGAGCACGCCTCGGTGTTGAAGCCTTCCATGGCCCCGACTCGCCAGCCCAATCTTCGGCATAGTTCCAATCTCGATGTTGTCGGACAGAAGATGTGCGCTTCCGTCTGGGAGATTTGGGAGCCGTTTGCATTGCCACACAGTCTTCCCAATATGAACCACAGAAGCCGCAATTGGTATGGCTTCCTTTGTTGTCCTTGCGGCACCATGCGCAAAACCATGGTGCAATGCCTTTGCCCACACTCTGCGCCATGGCGTTCTTGATGTTGCGTAGGAACACCGCGTCTGCTGAATGATGCTTGCCAAGGGTTGTATACACCCAACGTAGTTGCCCAGTGCTCAAGGGAGTGGCTGCTGTACGATGCAGATACCAAGCTTTCCTTGCCAAAGCTCGGTTGCGTCTCGACCGCCGCCTTCTCGTCGGGGTAGCCGTACTGGATCAATAGGACAAACACTAGAAACTTAAGCAGGATGACCATGCAAAGCCCGAGCTTGGTGTCAAAGTCCCCAATGTCCAAGATGTACCCCACCCAGTTCCAGTACAAGTAGAGCACAAGGCCTGAGCACAAGGCGTTACTGGTGGGCCAGTCCAGCAGAGCGCTGCTACCAAGCACCAAGCTGCCACGTAGATGCCAGCAGCAAGAGCAAGGGAACACAAGGCAGATGGCTGCCCGCGGATACTTACCGACCCGCTAAGGATAGCTAACAAGGGGCTAGGGGGGAAGATCTTCCTAACCACCTTGCACAGAGCCAGATCCTTAAACTGCTATCAACATCTATCAACATCATCTGTCAATTCGGTGAATTCGGTGAATCTGTGTCGTAGTTTTTTTTGCCCAGCGAGTGAGAAGTGTCGAGTGAGGACAAGCTCGGTGGCTTCGCCTTCGAGCCATGAAAAACTCGAACCCCTGAGACTCCTGAGACGACTCCGACGCAGCATGAGACGCAGCATGAGACAAACTGCATAAGTCTCATAGTCATAACTGAGTCATAACTGTCATAACTCATAAGTCTCTCTGAGACAAAGTCATACAAAGTCTGCATTCTGAGTCATTCTGCATTCTGCAAGGCGTGTATGACGTGTATGTGTGTACTATATGTGAATTTGCACAAAGTATCCACCATCATTGACGGTGTCTCTTCAACTTTCCGAAAGTTTGCATTTCTTTGGCCAGACTGGCTAGACTCGTCAGCTTGCAATCCATCACAAAAAGCTGCCTTGCAATCTGTTTTCTCCACAGAGCATCTTGCACCTGTGTATCCGCGGCATGTTCCACAACAAAATCTTCCACTCGATCGGACAGAAGCATGAAATCTGCGTCCGGAACAAAGCGTGGCTGGCTGACCGGGCTGACTCCGTTGACTCCGTCCGCCACGTCTGACGACGGCTGCAGAGTCTGCAGGAAGGAATGACGCAAAGCAACGCTTCCGCTGCTTTTCTCCGTGGAGCCCATCTTCCACAGCCTTCCTTCAGATGCTTCAGACGCTTCAGATGCTTCGGTTTCACCATTTCTTCCCCTTCCACATAGTCCATGATTTCCGCAAAAATGAAAGAAGCAATTGGAGAAACGTGTGCAACAAGATAGCAGAATTGATAGCAGCATCCACGGAACGCACAAAGTTCGAAGCACAGGCGGAACTGCTGGTTCTGAGACCATCTGGAGTAAGTTTCCAATGAAGTGATATTGAAAATCCACCATGGCACCTGGCACGAATTCACACGAATTCAACGGAGGGTCTATAGGGCTGAAGTATCTCTCAAACAAAAACACAACAAGACATGCTTCCAAAGGATGTCAACATGAACTTTGATTCAAACAATTTCCAACATAGATTCCAACATAGATGTCAACATATGTAATATATGATATGTAATCGATGAGACAACACGATGTATTTGGAGTACAGTCGGTACAGTCGCACTATGTCGCACTATGTCGCACTATGTGGCAACAGTTCGCACCCTCGTAGATGCGATCGAAGGTCTTGGCCATCATGGCAATGAGCATGTTTAACATCAGGATCAAAATCATCCAAAGGCCCAGATTCATGATGATTTGGCCAAACCATGGGTGCGGTGAGTCGTCCCGAAGACATTCAAGGGGAACATCTTCTCCGATCTGAATCTCAAAAAAACGCAGCACACCTTGCACATAGTCAAAGCCAAATGGCAAACAATTTTCCTGTTCAATGCCAGTTCTGGCCTTGAAAAGTGTCATCAGTGCAGCTACCAAGCACGCCACAATTGGGAATAAAAGCATCATCCAATGCAGCAAGTCGAGTATCATGCTCATGGTCATGGAGATCAGCGGCCCAAACACTGAGCTCATTCGCAACAGGGCCATTGACTGGGAAATGCCGAGAAACAAGACTCCCAAAGCCTTGAACTGCTGAGCAAGTTCCGTATGCTCAGGTGCAATCAAACAAAGCACACTGGTCCAAGCAATGCAAGTGTAGGCAACGAGCTCCATGACATTCACACGGTCCATAAACCAAAATGACATACTATATGAAGCACCAGATCCGGCACCTGCAAATGCAAAAAGTTGTCGAGCCTCACCCAACCAGGCTCCAGCACTGAGCATCAACACAGTCCTAATCAGCACAGCCCGAATCATATTTCGAATTTTCTCACGTTTGTAGGAACATGATGGAACATGTCCAACTTGAAACCAAATCAGAACAAACAAATGTTCTCACGTTTGTATCACAAATGTTCTCACTTTTGGATCACGGGGGAGGCGAAAGAGAATCACAACATGTCTTCACTGCCTGGCAATTCTGGCCTGGCAATTTTGAGCCAAAACATGTGAAAACCCAGTCCTCACATTGGCTCCGTCCGGCGTTTCTACAATCAAATACGCCACAAAGAGCAAATTCGTCAAAATGGCCAAATACTTTTTGTTGCACGGAAGCAGCAGTGGTAAACGGCTTTGAATTTCAAAGACCTTCCGTCGACATTCTTCTCGAAGAGCGTGTCTGAAATTTGTTTCATTCCAACACATCCTGTCACCAACTTTACACGGCCAATCATCGTCGGATTGCTCGCAGTCTCCTTTCAATTTCTGCAAGTCACTGCAAGTCTCAAGAATTAGCAAATAGATAAATCCCCCACACTGCAAGGGTGAGGCCTGCAAGACGTAAAAAACATTAGCGATCAAAAACGTGTTTTTTTACAAATAGTGACAGCAAAGAATGATGTTTGACTTGTAGTATCTTGTAGTATAGTTTTAACTTTGGGGAGGGCCAGTTTTGGGAGCGCACGAGACTCGCCGTGCTGTTGCGCGCGCATTTTTTTGTGTTTTTGGAAGATTTTTGAAAAAAAACTATGTTGGACCTACGTATCCTATGTTTGATGCTGGGCCCAAACAACATAAATGTGTTTTTGACTGTTTTTGAGGATCTGTGTTCCGTTGACAAACAGAAACACTGTGGTTTGTTCCCCAGATAGCTGGCAAACTATAAGGGTTTTTGCTTCTCATAGGTGGAGTTTTCGGCGAATTTTTCAGCCTCCTGCTCTACAAGGTGCTGTGCGGGCTGTCGCGCAGGGTGCTGCGCAGGGTGCTGTCCAAAGTGTTGTCCGGAATGCGGTGGCGAAGTTTGGCAAGGGTGCTGGGTGCTGTGCAAGGTGCTGTGCAAGGTGCTGTGCAGGGTGCTGTACAAGGTGCCTACTTGCACAGGCCGAAAGTTCCGAAGTTTCCGCGACGGATTCACACGGCTGAAAAAAACGTCTCTGAAATCTCACTATCTGGGTCTATGCCGGTGTAATTTTAGTTTGTTGGCGTTGTGGATGTATGTGCAAATTAATCAATGGAAATATGAAATAAGTGAAATAAACGTGTCATAGGCTGAAAAGCAAAAGAAAACACTGAAATACACTGAATATGTGTGAGTTTTGTGGTCAATGCGCCGAAAAAAAATCAAGGCACAGATGGAAAAAACACAGTGAATTGTTAAGTGAGAGTTTCGCGTTTCTGCAGTCTCTCCCAGGCCGTCTCACGGTGACACATTCATACACTTTTCGCTCTGGCAGGCTTGAGCCAACGTTCACGTTGACAAGCACAGTTCAGAACACAGAAACTAAGTGAGTTAAGGAGATTCCAAAAACTCTACAAATGTAGTCGTGCAAAATCGATTCTCCTGTAAACACCGATGTCTACTGCGTTGTTTCTCCTATATTTTGTTTACTACGGCATTTCATTGCATCTCTCTGTGCGTTGCTTGCTTTACTATACTTAAAAAATGAACACCGGCAGGAGACCCCAAACAGTGTGGAGCGTAGGCAAGCAACAGTAGCCATGGAACAGGAACAGATGAGGTTAGACATGATCGGAACTGCAGCAGCAATACCTTCTATGTAGGGGAACTCACAAGATCTTCATACAATAACTTCCTATGGGCATCCCAGAAGAACTTTCATACAAGCACCAACGCAGGGGATCTTCAAGACCTGAATGCAGGGGCCTACTGAGGAGGATGTCAGCAGGATCTCCACAAGATAGTCGCACAAGGACCTGTACGACGCTGTACGAGATCATGTAAGGACACCCACCAGGACCTCTTCAAGAACTTCACAAGGACCTGTACAACGTCATGCAAAGGCCTCTCACAGCATTTCACGAGGATCTCCACCTGAGCTTTTCACAAAGACCTTGTAGAAGAATTTGGCCAACATCTTCATGCCAGGACCCTTAAGAGAAGCTCACAAGATCGTCATAAAAGGGCCTGCTGCTGTTGGAGCGGTGCTTGCAAGATCTTGAGACAAGAACCTCCCAAGAGCCTCACAGAAGAGCTTTCATACAAGCATATGCAAGACATGGCGTCTGCAAGACCTTCACGCAAGGACCTGTTAGAGAGGATCCCACCGGGATCTCCGCAAGATCTTCTGTTAAGGACCTGTACAAGATCATGCAAGGACCTCCTAGAGAGGATTTATCAGAATCTCCACAAGATCTTCTCACAAGGACATGTACAAGATCATGCAAGGGCCTCCCAAAGAGGATTTTGTCAGAAAAGATGTTCTCACAAGGACAACTGTTTTTGCGCAATGGAAATGGCCATGGACATGTCACAAGAGCCATTTTATGCGAGGATTCTCAGGGAAGACGCCGCGCCCCAGGACCGCGACAACCGTTTTGCGCGAGCCATGTCACAAGAGCCATTCATGCGAGATGCTGCGCCCCAGGACCGCGACAACCGTTTTATGCCAGCTGGCGCAGTCGAAATGCACTTGGACATATCACAAGAGCCATTTTATGCAAAAATTTAGAGGAAAAATGCTGCGCCCCAGGACCCCGACAACCGTTTTATGCGAGCCTGCGAAGTCGAAATGCAAATGGACAAGTCACAAGAGCCCAGCTGATGCGAGAATTTACAGGAAAAAATACTGGACAACAGACGGAGCACCCTGATCAAGCACCGGCCTGAACTCCTACCATAACAACCCCTCAGTGCGGACACACTGTTTGGGGAATACCCCGGCATAGACAAGGTCATCCACTTGCAGCCGAAGTTCAAAGCTAGCCACAAGGGCCATAAGTGAACAAGCCTTTCTGCTGCTTCAACGTTTTGAAAACTTACAACCGGGTGGGTACTACGAGCACCCTTATCCTTGCGGACACATCGTTTCAAGAATCAAAAGGACAAAAAAATGTCTTAAGCGTGTCATAGTGTTGCGAGTTTACCACATGCACTCCCAACCAAATGCTCCTGTAGAGTGGGATTTCCCATTCTTTCGCTTGCCTTCCCAGTAGGCTGCTTCATCTTGTCTTCCCTTGTCTGCAGCAAGGATTGACAGTTCCTGCATCCACTCTTCCAAGGCAGGCACTACAGCCCAAAAGATCAAAATGGCGATGTTGGGACCACTGTAAAGCAGCAATCTGGCCCAAACTTGCAGCTGCTTCCAAAAGCTTCGCGCATAAGAGTCTGGGCGAACTCCACGCCAGAGATCGCACATAATGCGTTGCAACAAGGGTCGAGCAAAAAATAAACGGGCATCACCCAGCTGCAGTTGCATGAGAATTGTGAGACCTTCCTGTGAACACCACAACATCTCTTGGTCAGCTTCACGCAAACTCTCCACGAGCACCACTGCAGTCTGTTGGACCTTGCCATGCATTTGGGTCAAGCGCTCTCCTTGTTGCACGTCTTCCTCGGAACGGCTCCGGGCCTCAGGCAATAAGAAGATCAGGAACTCCGATATGCGACGTAGGGCCAATTTCACACCACATTGAAACATGAAGCAAAACGCCACTTGCAACGCTTCCCACTCAAAGAAGCTGAGGGAACGGAATCTATCAGTGCCCCCTTTGATCAAGAGCAGTGCTGCACTTTCATACGAATCAACATCAGGCGCAAGATCTGCCAATTCTTCAGTGTCCGTATCAGTCATGGTCTTGGAACGAGCCGATGTAGCTGTGGCTCTGTGATATTTCTGCTCCTCCTGGTGAAATGCACTTCGCAACTTTTGAAACTTTGCTGGAAACTTCTGTGTTGGTGAGAGAAATGTACGTGGAAGGTCAGAAGGATCAGGAGCGACGTCAGCTGAGTCGGCTGAGTCAAGGCCTTTGCAATTTCTCAGTGTGACATCGAGCTGTTCAGGCGAGGCTGGCTCTAAGGTGCCGGCTGGCCCGGCTGGCCCGGCTGGCTGCACCCTTGCTGCCTCTGGAGTCTCTGGAGTCTCTGGAGTCGGGGTCTCTGGACTCTCAGTCTCTGCTGAGAGAGGTAGCTCGGGTAGATAGCTGCTTGAGGATTTTGAGCTCTCTTCATTTTGATTTTCCAAGCTATGTCCGAGAACTGAAGTCAGCCCTGTACTTTTCTCAGGATCCTTTGGAGAGAGATGACTTTTTTTGGTCTTTGTTTTCGGCCTTGGTTTCTTCGTATCTTTAGAATCCTCTGCGGAAGTTTTCAACATGGCAAGTGATGCAAGGAAATGGCAGTAATTGGAAAGATAGAATATGAAATGAGACTCAGCAGGTCCCTGACACATCTGACACTACATGTGTGAAAAAACTGTTTTGTCAAAGTGACGCAAAATTTGAATAGCCTCGAATAACAATGCTGCATCAAGTTGAAGAACTGGCATTTGGTTTCTCTCATGGCATAACGCGAAGTCATATGAACTTCAAGCTCTGGAGCCAGTCTGGCAGAATCACTTACCTCTTGAATGCAGCGAGTATTTGGAGGAATCAAAGCCTTCATGACCCAATTTGTTTAACAGCGTATGATCCAAACAATTACTTTTGACCACTGCAACTGCACTGTGACGTCCTTTTTGCGCGACTGCGCTAAACCAAAACTAAGGAATTCGAGAGGCACTGACTCGCTGGGCAAGTCGAGAACTTCACCCCGCAAAAACAGGGTGAAGAAAATTCGTGAAATCGGGGCTGTGCATGGAAAACGGGGGTGTGCTGTGGGCACACTGTGGGCACACGGCTCAGAGGATTTCAAGAACAGCTGTTGGCTTTCCAGCCTCCGATGGAAATGACTTCAAATGAATTCAAATGAATTCAAATGAACCCATATCGGGAACCCAGAATTGCAACTTTTGTTTGCACCCTCTGCTGGAAGCATGTGCGCCTCTGCTTTGTGCTTATTGAAAAGTGTCACCTGCTTGCAGATTCAATCTCAAATAATTTCACACAACGAAACGATTGTGGTCGTTGTTTTTTTTGTTGACTTTGACGGGAGTTCCTTGATTGCACACATGAATCAAGTGCAAATTCACGATTCTGAGCGGGGGGTTCGACACGATTAAAACTAAAACCCTCTTTTGGGTACCCTGAGGGGCTGCCATTCTACTACTATTGAACTTTGATGTACAAATTTAAAAAACCTTGAGAAGTTGGGAACGAAAACCAGAGATCTCTTTTTGCTCGCGCCTGTCGCCTGTCTCTCGAGCAATATATTTCTCTCCATCTCTCTGAATGGCTAGCTACCATAGCTACCTCACCAAAGAAACCGGACCTACGGGAAATCGATACCCCACCGTTACTCTTTTGCCGTACGGTACACCCAGCAAAACCATCCTGTCGGGACGCCCTAAACTGCAAATATTTCCGAGGTTTTTGGACCTTCTGGCAACCACCCCCCACACCCCCTATTCTCACTTCGCTCGCGAATAGCAACTAAGCCAGCTAGCTGGCTTTCATAACAAATTTAAATGTCAGATGCGCATCTGCTTCACTACATCTACACACGCAAAGCAAACGACATTTGCATCTGATATCTCCCAGTATTGTCTCATGCCTGCTACTGTTTTGCACATTTCTCTTGAATCAGGGCTGAGAGGCATACATTGGAAATGATCACATCAAGAGGAGGGCCCCATGGAACAAGCGTTGATTCATCACCCCTACCTTACGTACCCCCCCCTACCCCCCCTTAAAAAATTAAACCATAATTATTTCAACGGGCCTATACCCTTATTCGATTCATCGAAAAAAATTACTTTACTTCGTGTGATCCCCACCATGACATTTATACATTTTCTTACTGGCAAATCTTCTGGCATTCTATCTGACATATCTTCTGACATTCTATTTGACATTCTATCTGGCATATCTTCTGGCATATGATCTGGCATATCTTCTGGCATATCTTCTGGCATTCTATCTGGCAAATCTTCTGGCATTCTATCTGGCATATCTTCTGGCACTCTATCTGACATATCTTCTGGCATTCAATCTGGCATATCTTCTGGCATATATTCTGACATATCTTCTGGCATTCTATCTGACATATCTTCTGGCATATCTTCTGGCATATCTATCTGGCATATCTTCTGGCATATTTTCTGGCATTCTATCTGGCAAATCTTCTGGCATTCTATCTGGCATTCTATCTGGCATATCTTCTGGCATATTATCTGGCATTCTATCTGGCATATCTTCTGGCATATCTCTCTTCTGGCATTCTATCTGGCATTCTATGGCATTCTATCTGGCATATCTTCTGGCATATCTTCTGACATTCTTTCTGACATTCTTTCTAACTTTCTTCTGCACATTCTTTGTCCCATATCTTCCTACATGAGGTCCGGCAGGGAACACTTGGCGTGGATACTCGCGGTTGAGGTCCGGCAGGGAACACTGTGCGTGGATGGTCGTGGTTGAGGTCCGGCAGGGAACACTTGGCGTGGATACTCGCGGTTGAGGTCCGGCAGGGAACACTGGGCGTGGATGGTCGCGGTTGAGGTCCGGCAGGGAACACTGGGCGAGGATGGTCGTGGTTGAGGTCCGGCAGGGAACATTGGGCGTGGATGGTCGTGGTTGAGGTCCGGCAGGGAACACTGGGCGTGGATGGTCGTGGTTGAGGTCCGGCAGAGAACACTGTGGATCGCGGGTCGCAGTTGAGCAAGGACGGCGAGGACGACGAGGACGACGAGGAGGACGAGGAGGAGGAGGAGAGGAGGACGAGGCAGGAGGAGGCGGAGGAGGAGGAGGAGAAGGAGGAGGAGGAGGAGAAGGAGGAGGAGGAGGCAACTGACATAAAATCTAACAACCCTCACCTGGCAGGTGGGGAACTATAGATATATGGAAATAATTTCCATGAACTCCCCCCCCCCCGTCAAAATGTGTTCCCCAGTGGTTCCCTAGTAGGATGTTATTTCAAAATTATATTGACCCCCTTTCACATAATTATTTTGTAGGGGGTTCAACATGTCAAGCTTCAACGACAAGTGTTCTCCACCCCCCTTCCACTCCAACTCAACGTTTAAAACATGTTTTGAAATATGAGGGATGCCTTCAGAGAATGCCCCATCAACACGCATCAGAAATCTCAGAATAACAGAAGGATACCCCGATACCCCTATCAAAAAATCTAGCGACAAAAGGGAATGCGTAGCATTGCGTAGCCTACCGAAACAGAATTGAAGAAAATCACAAAGTACATTATCAGGAAATCCTGCACAGTGTTGGCTTTGCAAAGGCGTTTTACTATTATTTAGGTATGTCTTGTTGTTTTTTAAGATCGATGCGTTGCAAATCCGGAAGCGCAAATAAATTCAAACACCATGTTTCATGTGTGCTTCCTCCTAGTCATCCTAGAATCTCCCTTCAGTTTAAATTGCACCAGGAACGCATCAAAGTTTGCAACCCGCAACCAAAAAACGTTCTTTGAGAAACTATTTTAGGGGTATTGGAGATGCCCTGCACTTCTCAAAAAACAGCTGCCAGAACGACCCAACTCGCCCAGAGGCTGGGCAAAAACTCAAAAAATCAAAAACCTATAAAAACCGAATGCTTACCATCGAGAGTTCTTTGGAGGCAAATGAAAGGAATATGGGAGAAATATGGCGAAATAAGGGAAAATATGAAAGGTTAGGAAAACCACTACAGGAAAGAGCCAGGTTGAATACTATGTTGTGGGATTTCTCAAGGGGAGAAATTATTTTAGGGGTATTGGAGATGCCCTGCACTTCTCAAAAAACAGCTGCCAGAACGACCCAACTCGCCCAGAGGCTGGGCAAAAACTCAAAAACCTATAAAAACCGAATGCCTGCCCTTTCCCACTCATTCCCACCGTTTTTTTTGACAAGACATGAAAGGAATATGGGAGAAATAGGGAGAAGTATGAAAACATGGAAATATGTAGGAAAAAATCAATGTTGAAGATAATTATTGAACACCATTTTGCGGGAATTCCCAAGGGGAGAAGGTCTTACAGGTGTTTTTTTCTGACCACTTGAAGTTTATATATACGAAATTATTTCAAAACTATTTTGACGGGTTAGATTATGACTCGCATATTCCAACATGCACATCCGTAGACCCACCCCTTAGGAAAATGATTCAACAAAATTTCTTCTTATTCCAGAACCTGGTTGATATCCCCGTGTATTTTTTAAAGGGATGGAATATCCCGAAAAAATATTTCAAAATAATTTCCACCTACACGCTGAAAATTATTTCACCGGGGTCTGACCCCGTTGAAATAATTTCCAGTGAAAAAATATTTTGGTGCAAGCTTGACCCTATCTTGAACCTCTTGGAAATCGCTAAATATTCAAACTTATTTTGGTAAAATTATTTTGGTACGTAAACCCCGCCCTGAAATAATATTGCTAAGGTAGCAGTGATGTTGATTCGTTATCCACCAATTCAAGAAGTACTTGAGACAAATCTCAAGTATAGATATGTACATGGACTAAACAGGCAAGGATCCGGCTTAACATGTTCTTCCTGCAGATTGATCTTGGTACTTGATGTACTTGCAACCATGTGCCATGAGATTCCAGAAAGCAATAAGTCCCACGCAGCAAACTTCAGCTGAGCCACAAGAGCATCTGTATACTTGGCATGCCATTTGTCAACCTGCATCGGAGCGGACCGTTTCTGAACATCGATCGCAGTCCAGATTTGTTGCATTGGAACATGAACAAATAGCTACACACTTACTTGTGACGCAGACTATCCTTTCAGACTTGTTAAATGAGGACCAGAACTGGTCTCAGAAATTCAGCAAGTATATGATTCAAATGCACCATAAAGATACATAAAGATACATAAAGTACATATAAATGATCATAAATGCATATATTCAGATGATTTTCACATGGTCAGCCACAGAAATGTTAACTCTGCGGACTCGGCCCACCTCTTCTGGCGTTGGATCGGAAATCTGTGGCAACTCCAGCGCTGGACCCACAAAAGTCAACATCTGCACAGTCTGCACTGTCTGCATATCCCATGCACACAGTTAAAACTCAGGGATGAAAATCCAGACGACATGAGAGACAATTAAAAACTGTAATCCATGACACTGCTAAGTGACAATAAGTGACATTTTGAAAAAATCTAACTCATACCAAATGGGAAGTGTTGGGCATTGTGAGTGCCTCGACGTTGCTTCTCGGTAGCAAAGGACACCACCTGAATTCGACTCAGCACACGAGAAGAGGACACAATAAAACACAATACGAACGAGAACACAATACAAGATTTCGTCTCTCCAGAGTCTCTACGAACTCTCTGTGAGGCTGCAACGGCAGTCCCCAAAACGCGACCGTCGGGATGCCTTTTCGATTGAGCCTCAAGCTCTGAAACGACAAAAACGACAGAAACGACACAACAAAGAAATCTTGTGATATCTTGTGATCTTTTGCCATTTCAGGTTGTGAAAGTTGCAGCTACAGTCAATTTTCAAAGTGCCATATATGTGTACATGTGGAAATGAAGTGGAAATGAATGTATGTGTATATGTATACATATGAGCAGGGATCACCATAGCCTCCCAGCCAAATGGTACCCCCTCTCCCCCTCTCTGGCCTGCGGGGGGGGTCCCAACAACAACAGTCCATGGGCAGTGTTTCTGCAGCTGTAAGTGGTTGATGTCCCGTTTATAGGCAGTATATGGAGACTATTTAGGGCGTTTACAGGAAGTACATACGTATATTATATATGGGCACGCTATGCAATGAGTCGTATATACGTACGCTATGAAACATGTGTAGGTTGTTGGTTGGATATGTAGGGTGTAAGGAGTATATAGATAGTGATGAGGCAATGTATATGCTACACATGTGCATATACATAATTAATAATGTTAGTTGGTTATCTATATTCAGGTAGTAACTGTGTATATATATATATATAGGCTACTTCGTTTAAGAGCTCGTCCTTTCTCGTGGTTTAAGAGTTCAAAGTTGGGACGCGGTTGAACAAGAACGTAGATGTTATTAGGTGGCTTGTGAAACATGCGCAAGTCCTATGAAACGTTCAATATGCAGTGGTTGGAGTTGGGATCTCAACCAAATCCTTAGTGAAAGGCTCCCCTTCCCCATGCTACAAAATGGCTTTGACAAACTGCATATAAGGCTGAGGAGGCTGCCAAAACCGGAGCTGCTCAAAGCCACCCATGGTGTAATACCTCTGTGAACCATTGCGAATCCTCTTCACAGTCTTCATCACAGTCTTCACGGGCTTCACTCTCCTCTCAGTATTAAGTTCCTGTTCATAGAGTTCCTCTCCTGTCAGTATCTCATAGTTACTCATAGTTCCTCATAGTTCCTCTTAGTATTTTCAGATATTTTCAGTATCTCAATTTTTGGCAGTTTCCTATCGGCGTTTGGATCGTGTGCAGTCTCCTGGATCGTAGAGTCAAAAAGCGTTTGCACTCAGGTGCCCACGTCTCGCTTTCCCCAAACGTATACCTCAGCACGAATAAAGGGCAGGTATACAGATGTATGCAGTTTTTGTCTTTTTTGGTGGGAATATATTCCCTGTTGTGCTTCTTGCAGCAGAAAAACATGTTCTTTGAAGCAGCGCATTGAAAAGTGCGCTCAAGAAACATAAGCAGTATAGAAAAGAGAGACACAAAGAGAAAGAGAGAGAGAATGAGAATGAAGATGTATGTAGAGAGTCTGTAGAGAGGGTATGTAGAGAGTGTATGGAGAGAGTCTGTATGTAGTGTCAAAGTGTCTGACACAGGATGCAATCTGTAGCCATACTTCAAGCAGTACCTGGACACTCCGCTGGATCTCTCTAAGTCTGCATCTGTTGACTCGCTATGAAATCGATCAATGATTGGTCAATGATTGGTCCAATTCCACGGGCACTTCACAAAGCCTTTCCTTTTGGAGAGCGCCTCAGTTGGTCAACCATCAATCAAATCAAAGCAACGGAATATGTGCAGCTTGAGTTTATTAATGCAGCATTTATGGCTTTGCTATCAAAGTATTGACAGATCTGACATGATCTGACAGATCTTGAAAACGTATGTTGAAACGTATCGAAATCATAATGATATTTCATGATATTTCTTCATGATTTCATAGAGATTTCAATGTCACTTTTTCGCTCTCAGGCAGTCGCCACACGCTCCCGGCCGTAGGAGAATGCCGTGGCCTGACAAATAAGAAGCGAACGATTCGGTTCGATTCATGAAATGTAGTCATTATGCAATAGTTTTTTTGTTGACAAAATTTAAAATGCGATGTAAAAAATCTGATGTAAAGACTCAAATGCCACCTCATGCCACTTTGACCTGCTCTTGCTCCATCTCAGCATGCAAGTTACAAGCAGTACTAGGTTTCTGGCACCTGCATTGAAAGATCGACGCAGAAAGTCGCAAACACAACTCAACAATATTTCATGCAAATCATGCAATCTCGAGCGCTGAGAACTTTTTTCAAGCCACCAGAAAGTTTAGCACACAGCCGCTACAGCCCACAGCATCCACAGCGGCTAAAAGGAAATCAAGCCCCTCGATGCCGCTAAGGCTGCGCCGCACCATGATGCACTGATGCACCATACACCTAACATCACCTAACGTCGAGTTGGTCTCCAAGACGTCCAAGACTCTTTCGAGCTTCTCTCGTCTTTCGATCGATCGAATCGATCATCTCTTCCATCTCTTCGGTCGTGGTCCCAAGACTCAGGCTCGCGAGGCGCGCGAGGCTCGCGGGACTCTTTGGAGCGGGGCTTCCAGACCCACTCGCCATCCTCGACCTCATCCACGTCCCATTTGGAGCCATCCCACTCGGATCGCGCAGGTCGCGCAGGTCTTTCTCGGTCACTTTTCTGATGGCTTTCATGGCTTTCATCCCAGTCGTCCCAACCTTGGTATCCTTGGTGCTTGCTCTGCCTCTGCCTCTGGGTCTTGGAGGTATAGCTATGTTCATAGTCTCCATAGTCATCTCCATAGTCTCCTTGGGAATAGCCTTGGGAATACCAACTCGAAGAGTTTTTGTTGCTTTGCCCTTGGCTTCTCTCGTTTCTATCGGTGCCTTTGTCCTTGGCTTCCCAGCCCTGCCAATCGTCATCGTTTCTCCAATCCTCTTTCCAACGCGAATCATTGGCCCTGCCTTTACCCTTGCCTCTCCGTCCAAAACTACTCCAGGAGTCATAAGTTTGGTTCCAATCTTCGTCTTCTCCGACTTCTCCCATATCATCTTGGGGATTTGTGGCTCTGCCTCTCCAAGGTCGTGGCGCTTTGGCCTTTGGTGGTTCTTCCAACATTTTGAAGTACATGTCATGCAGCCACTGTCCATCATCATCGGGGCTTGGTTTATCACTTTTTCTCTCTCCTTTTCTTCTCCTTTCTTTCTCCTTCTCCTCTTCTTTTCTTCTTTCCTGATCGTCTGTGCCACGGTCATCATGGTCGAAGTAGTAGCTGTTTTGGGGGACTCGAGCACCAGCTTCATCGGAGAGGTGAGATTCTGCGTCTGCATATTCCTTGCTATCTTCAAGGTCTTCGCCGTCTTCGCTTTTCTCAGCTCGAACCCTTTGTCCAACTTCATTCTCTTCATTCTCTTCATTCTCTTCGTTCTCTTCATTCTCTTCATTCTCTTTGTGCTTGTCCTCCTTGTCCTCCTTATCCTCCTTATCCTCCGTATCCTCCTTGATCTTCTCATTCTCTGTGTATTCCTTTGAGTCCTTTTTGTCCACATCTGCAGTGGCCGGGCTCTGTGGGCTCTGTGGGCTCTTTGGGCTTAGCTCTCCTGAGCTCTTCATGACTTTTTCGACTTTTGCCGTTTCTTCATGACTTTTCTCATTTTTCTCATGACTTTCTTCCGTTTCTTTGGCACTTTCTTCGTTTGCTTCTGGCAACTTCCGTGTCTCCTCTTTCGACTCATCTTCACTCCCGGAGAATTGGGAGCCTGCACTCCCAAAAGCATCGTCATCCTCCTGGATAGCATCTTGAGATATCTTGAGATATCTTGAGTTTGTCGGTTTCAGGGCGCATTGCTAAAAAGCACATGCATCATGTTACAAATAACATTGGGAAAATTGGCTACCACAATTTGGCCTTTCAAAATCTACGAAAAAAATGAAACGTTCGATTTCTAAATCAGGTTTGATATGGTTTGATGCATATCTAAATCTTCTCAAATTCGCTTTTGTATCTCATGGTGGTGAGGATGAGGAGACGTCGTGTTTCAAGCGCCTTCCAGTATCAGTCCCAGGCTCTCGCATCCTGATTCATTTCTTTGCTAATTCAGTTCCAATATGTTCTAATGTTATATAGTTGTTATATAATTGTTATAGAATGTTATATTTAATGTATCTGTATTGTATATTGTATCTGTCTAATTCTGTTTATTTGGTCTATTCGAGTCTATTCATTCTTGTAAACTCCAGTCGCTTCCAATCGTCCTCTTCGTCTCGACGCCTTCTGGGAGGCATCCTTGGCCTGAAACGCGGGGTTCGGTAGACACTAAGTAGACACTCGGTAGACATGTCCTGACACTTTTCACAGTTCTCAGACTGCTGACATCTCCTGACATATGCTGACATCTGATGGCTCCACCAAGTGCCACATGCTGCGAGATCACGCAATCAGCACAACATGCACAACAGTGAAAGCAGTCAGGTGGCAAAGCAAAGAAGCGGAGAACACACAGAGAAATAGAAGCTGAGAAAAGAGTTTGAAGAGTGCGCAAAGCAGATCAGGAACGTTCGCAGGAAACGAATGGAAAAGAAAAAACGCAAGTGACAGAGATGCTAAGAACATCATAAAATGTGCTAAAAGCATCTTGTTAGGTGAGAGAAAACCATCGAAAGCATCTTGTCAGGCTTTCCCAATGGTACCAATGCCCACAATGCCCACAGTAGAGACCGTGCCTCCTTGAAACACTGCACTGTTTCCAGATGTTTCCTCTCTCTGGTATCGTCTTGAGCCGCAAGTTGCGCAAGTTGCTGTGTAAGTCGCTGTCAAAACGGTGCAGCAACTCGTTGCATTTTCTGTTGCACTTACCCGGTCTCAGGCTAATGCCATTCCACAATCCGAAGATATCTGAAGTCTTGAGTATTCTTGGGTCAATCCGAACACAAGTTGAAACAGTTGAAACAAGTTTGGCGATTCAAACAAGTTCAATCTTCCCCAATCTTTGGAACATTTTGGAACATTTTGGAACATCTTCGCCAAAAATGGCTGTGATGGAACTGCCTCCTGGTAGGCCCCGGGTATCATCGCCATAGATTCGCCCTTCTGCATTAGCCTTGAGCACAAGCTGCTTAGCTGAATGAAAGTGTGAATGAAACTATAGCATATCTATAGCATACTGTAGCAACCCCAAAAAGATAGAAAAGTAAAAGGGTCCGAAATTGTTTGGGTTTTTTATCGGTTTGGTGATTTTTTTTTGTTCTGTCCATTTTCCTTGCTATTTGCAGCATTTGGAGCTGGAAGCTGCCATTTCAACAATTTTTGCCACACATTTCTGTTGGAACCTCCCATTTTCCATTGTATTTGCAACATGTTGGTGCTATTTGCAGCATTTGGGAACTGGAAGCTGCCATTTCAACGGTACTTGGTTTCGAACCTCTCATGTTCCATTGTATTTGCAACATTTTGCTGGGAAGCTGCCATTGCAACATGTTTGATTGAGTTCGACGAAACTTGACGAAACAACATTTTGGCACTGGATTTTTTAATGTCACATGGCTGTTTGCAACTAGGGTTCATTTAGGGTTGGTTTAGGGTTAGTTTAGGGTTTTTGTTGGAGCTGGTTTTAGGTCTTGTTGCAGTTGGTTCTAGGTTTCTTAATGGTTGGCTTTCAAAGTAGGGTTTATTTAGGTGCTTTTAAGGGTTGGTTTAGGACCTGTCAGGGTGGGTTTTAAGGCTTATTTAGGTTTGGTTCCGGAAACTATACAGGGATTTGTTTAAGCTTGGTTTAGGATAAACCAGTTCGAAAAACAGAAAAGCAGAGAAGCTGGCAACCACAAATCCCCGGAAAAAAATTAACGACGGAAAAAAAATACCCTCCAAAGTAAAATCCTACTAACATGGTGATCATTAACTCTTCTATCTTTTTCGTGGGTTAGTAGAAGTCATCTGAATGAAAACAAAATGTACTCGTGGGAATTGTGTCTCTGGGGGCGCCGCTCTTGCATGGTGTTTGTCCGGGTGTTCCTGAAGCCACCGTGCCTCACAGAATAGCTGGGCCTGGTGAAAAATTGGACCACAAACCACACAATGCGATTTTTCCCCAAACAGTTTACTTTTGGGGTTATCAATGTGTATCAATTCCTTCTTAAGAGGTGCCCGCCTCTTTCCAGGTGGTGTCCGGCTCTCTGGCTGTCTTCCAATTCATTTGTCTCCCAGTCTGGCTGGTGGTGCCCGGCTCTCCGGATTTCTCTCTTTGAATTTACATGTCTCCCTTCATTTGTTGCCCACTCTGTCTAGTGGTGTCCGGCTCTCCGGACGTCTGTTCTTTGCTTTCACTTGTCTCTCATCATGCGTCTCTCGCAATGTGTTTCCCAAATTGTTTGTATCCCAATTTAGTTGTCTCCTTAGTGGTGGTGTCTGGCTCTTTCGCCTGTGCACCTTTGCGTGTCTGCCATCATTTGTCTCTCACCATTTGTCTAGTACTTGATCTGTCTCCGATGAATTTGTCTCCGATCATGTGTATTCCCTAGTGGGGGTGTCCTGTTCTAGTTTCATCACGATTTCATTCGTGTTTCGTGTTGTCTCTGTTCTTTAAATCCCTTTGTGTCTTCTTGTTGTCTCAAGATAAAATAATGTTCCACCATGTTTTTTTGCATTTCACCTCTTGTCTCCCACTTGTCTCCTACGTTGTCTCCCTCTTATTGTCTCAGATGCAAATGGCGTGGCAAAAATTGAAACCGCATGGTATGAGAAACTGTTGCTTGTGATTCATGCTGTTCTCAATTGACATGGATCAAAAATTGCCAGCATCAGGAGCCAGTATAACGCCAAACATGCACACAGACGCTGCAATGGATATGGAATAACTGTTTGGGGTCTACGGGGGTGTAATTCTTACAAATAAAAATAACTGTCTGACACCATGCGTGCAGGACTTCTGACTTGAAAGGGCCAATGCTGTGACAAGTTAGAGCAAAACCGGACATCTCGATGTGGAGTTTTTGATAAATTTGATAAATGGATGACTCGAATGCCACTCTTCAACTCACACCAGCGCCGGTCAAGGCATGTCAAGGCACTGCCCCTCAAAGGCGTCAAGAAAGAGCTTGGCCAACAAGCCCTTGTCCCTTGGACCCCATGGACCCCATGGACCCCATGGACCCCATGGACCCCATGGACCCCATGGACCCCATGGACCCCATGGACCCCATGCTTAAACGGCGAAAAACTACATCATCAATTTCATCAATGACAGGCGAAGCTTCAAGACACAACCAAAGCAAGAACCAAAGAAAAACTGATTATGCCGCTACGTTCTGAAGATCGCGAAAGAATTCGAAAGAAAGGTGCTAAAGGTGCTAGAAGCATGTCCAAGTTATTTCTTCAAAGTTTTGCCTTCAAGAACTGTCCGTTAGTCCATTCGTTGATTGTAGATTTGATTGTACTTGAAAATTTTGAAATGATTCCATAATTTGAATGTAATTTGAATGATATTTAGATATTCGTCACTGTGTCTCCAGCGTTTCGTTTCCATATGTTCCATATGTTTCCATGTCGCCAGGTGGTGTCCGATGTCGGCACCTCAGCGTGGGATCGATGAGGAAGAAACAGCGTCCGACGACCTGCGACGCCAAGTCACGGCAAGTACAGGGGGTATTACCTACAACAGTATACAACAATTTAATACAATTTATTGATGTGTAAATCACATGTTGAAAGGAAAAATGTGTTGCAGGTATACAAATGTTGCAACTTGCTGCAATTCATTGCAAGTTCTTGTAAACTGTTGCCCATGAACATCTTGGAAGTCTTCTGTTAGAAGCAACTTCAAATTTGTGAAGTATAGCTAGTATGTAGAACCTAAACATTTAATAGAAACCACCACACTCAAATACAGCCCAGAAAAAAATATCAAATTACTTTACTTCGTGTGATCCCCACCATGACATTTATACATTTTGTTACTGGCAAATCTTCTGGCATTCTATCTGACATATTTTCTGGCATTCGATCTGGCATTCTATCTGGCATATCTTCTGGCATTCTTCCTGGCATATCTTCTGGCAGATGTTCTGGCATATCTTCTGGCAGATGTTCTGGCATATCTTCTGGCATATCTTCTGGCATATGTTCTGGCATATCTTCTGGCATTCCATCTGGCATTCTATCTGGCATATCTTCTGGCATATTATCTGGCAAATCTTCTTGCATTCCATCTGGCATTCTATCTAGCATATCTTCTGGCATATTATCTGGCAAATCTGCTGGCATTCTATCTGGCAAACATTCTGGCACTTTATCTGGCATATCTTCTGGCATTCTAGCTGGCATTCTATCTGGCATTCTATCTGGCATACCTTCTGGCATTCTATCTGGCATATCTTCTAACATTCTATCTGGCATATCTTCTGGCACTCTATGTGGCATATCTTTTGGCGTGGATACTCGCGGTTGAGGTCCGGCAGGGAACACTTGGCATGGATACTCGCGGTTGAGGTCCGGCAGGGAACACTTGGCATGGATACTCGCAGATGAGGTCCGGCAGGGAACACTGGGCGTGGGTGGTCGTGGTTGAGGTCCGGCAGAGAACACTGTGGATCGCGGGTCGCAGTTGAGCAAGGACGACGAGGACGACGAGGACGACGAGGACGACAAGGACGACAAGGATGACAAGGAGGACGAGGAGGACGAGGAGGAGAGGAGGAGAGGAGGAGGAGGAGGAGGACGAGGCAGGAGTCAGGAGGAGGCAGGAGGAGGCAACTGACATAAAATCTAACAACCCTCACCTGGCAGGTGGGGAAAAATGCAACATATACAACACTCCTGTCTTACGGGAATGATTTTGCTCGCGCTCACTACCCAGAGCAAAACCAGCAACCACAAATAGACCCACAAACAACGGAAATAAGATAGGAAGGGAAAACTTTGGCAGAAACTGGGGAGAAGGTTTCAAAATGACTCAAATAATGCTAATACAATAATACTAAAACTAAAATATACAAAACACCAAAGCCATCAAAACCCCGTTCAAGTCTACTAGAAACACCAGAATCATTCAGAATCTACATCAAAATCAACGCGTTTCTGCAGCTCTCCGGAGCACAATACGCCTCGTGGAACTTGCGACCCCAACAAACCTTGGCGATCAAATCAATATAAATAGTATATAAATAGTATATAAATCAATATAAATCAATATAAATCAATATAAATCAATATACATCAATATAATAATAAATATAATAATCAATATAATAATCAATAAACATCAAGCCGTCTGAATCAACCTGTGCCGTCTGAACGTGTCACTGTCACCGACTGTCACCAGGTTTCCAGCGTTGGAGATGAAACCGATTGAGAGTACTCCTGGGCTTTGAAGATGCCGTTTCTGGTCCACCCATTTTTGCACGCAAAGGGAAATCTGCCAATACAGCTTGCACAGAAATAAACACGAATTGTAAACATTGCATTCGTTCGACTTCAAACTCTGGATTATTTTGATGTCTGCAGTTCCAAACATCTGTAACTCTCGAAAACTGAGCAATCCAACCATGAGGATGGCAAGCATAAAAACTACGATGATGCTGAATGGAGTCCAGGGCTCCATGGAGTTCGCAGCCTCGACGCCACAGACGCGTTCGAAATCAAACATATGTTCTACATATGTTCTACTTCATTCATCTTCATTCTACTTCCACATCTCGCAGACATACTCATGCGATCTCATGCGTACGGTTGGGCCGGTTGGGCCGGTTGGGCCTATCAATAGACCATATGTGTGTCAATGCTGAACAAATCTACTTGACTCCCGATGCTGCAATTGCAGCTATACACACATGTGGTTGAACGCTTACGTCTATGCATATGTATACGTGTATGTATAATGTGTGTGTGTGCCTATGTACATGTATTGAAAAATGCAAGAAAATGTGAATATGTACGGAAAATGTAGAGAATAAATGTACCTACGGTTCACAAGGGATTAGTAATACACTTTTGAATAAAGTAAACCGTTCTTTTGGCGGAAATAATCAACTCACCGTGAATAAGGTATGCCAACTTTGGTGGCGTTTTTTTTGTGGTAAGATGTTCTTTTCTTGCAGTAGAGTTTCTGGGATGTGATCAATGGGGAATTGAATAGGAAAATATAATAGAAGATTTGGTAGTTTAATTGCTTTTGAAGAACAAAGTTTTAGAGGGCGTTTACCTTTATTTCTTGGACTACCGTATTAAAAACCCTATTAAAACCTTTCTTGCGCAACCCTGGTTGGAGTCACTCAACATATTTTTGATCTCTTTATTTAGGGCCCTCCCCTGAATAAAGTGTTCTCATCCCCGCTCCCATTTTCCGAAACCCTTTCTCAAACCCTTTTTGGAACCAGCCCCTTTGAGCTGGAAGCTGGAACATAGGTTTTTTCGTTTTTTTGTCGTTTCCTTTTTCATGTTCGTTTTCATTTTTTTTGTTCGTTTCCTTTTTCATTGTCGTTTTCATTTTCGTTCTTTTTTAATTTCCTTTTTCATTCTCGTTTACTTTTTCGTTATTTGTTCGTGTTTTTTCATTTAATTTTTCCTTTTCATATTTTTGTTTTCATGTTCGTTTTTGTTTTGATTTTTTGTGTGGGTTAAGGTATATGTGTATTTTTTTCAGTTTTGCTGTCGCATTTTTCCTACTTTTTATTTAATTTCTCATTTGATATATATATATATACATAATATATATATATTGTATATAATATTTTCCGTTTCTGACTTTGCTTCGATTCATTTTCGATGCTGAATGACAAGTACATGATGGCAAAATGCAAAAAAGGAACAAGTATGAACATGATAATATTAACTGCACATGAGGGAAACACGACAAACAAATGAGAATGACATTTTCACATAATTGGAGAATGAAAAAATGAAAATGATAATTTCACATGATCGGGGGAGAATGATATGAAACAGGAAAAAAACGTGAAAAACGAAAAAATGAAAAAATATTTTACTTCGAGTTATCCCCACCATGACATCTATACGTTTTGTTACTGGCAAATCTTCTGGCATTCTATCTGACATGTCTTCTGGAATTTTATCTGGCATATCTTCTGGCATTCTATCTGGCATATCTTCTGGCATTCTACCTGGCATATCTTCTGCAATATGTTCTGGCATATCTTCTGGCACTCTATCTGGCATATCTTCTGGCATATCTTCTGACATTCTATCTGGCATTCTATCTGGCAAATCTTCTGGCATTCTATCTGACATATCTTCTGGAATTTTATCTGGCATATCTTCTGGCATTCTATCTGGCATATCTTCTGGCATTCTACCTGGCATATCTTCTGCAATATGTTCTGGCATATCTTTTGGCACTCTATCTGGCATATCTTCTGGCATATCTTCTGACATTCTATCTGGCATTCTATCTGGCAAACCTTCTGGCAAACATTCTGGCACTTTATCTGGCATACCTTCTGGCATTCTATCTGACATTCTATCTGGCATACCTTCTGGCATGCTATTTGGCATATCTTCTGGCATTTTATCTGGCATATATTCTGGCATATCTTCTGACATTCTATGTGGCATTCTATCTGGCAAACTTCTGGCGTTCTATCTGGCAAACATTCTGGCACTTTATCTGGCATACCTTCTGGCATTCTATCTGACATTCTATCTGGCATACTTTCTGGCATGCTATCTGGCATTCTATCTGGCAAACATTCTGGCACTTTATCTGGCATATCATCTGGCATATCTTCTGGCATTCTTTCTGACATTCTATCTGGCATTCTATCCGGCATATCTTCTGGCATTCTATCTGGCCGTTGAGGTCCAGCGGTGCTCACTGAGCTCGGAGGGTCCCAGGTGGAGGTCCAGCGGTGCCCAGTGCGCTCAGACCCTTGCAGTTGAGGTCCAGCAGTGGCCACTGCGTGCGGAAGTTGGCGAAGAGCTTGGCGAAGCAAGGCGGAAGTGGACATGGAAGTGGAGGCAGAGGTGGTGGAGGAGAACGAGGAGGAGGAGGAAGAAGAGGAGGAGAAGAACAACTCTGATAAAATCTAACAACCCTCACCTGGCAGGTGGGGAATAATTCCTTGGTCCGGACTCAGTCTGTGGCTGTAAGATCTCATAAATTTGGATGTTGTTGAATTTAAGCGAAGCTGCAAACTGAAAAAATGTGAACAAACTGAGATTTTTGGGCATGCGGCGCATGCATCCACGTTCTCCCCGTGCTCTGTGCGCAGCAAAGACTGTGACTTTGGGATGTGGGCTGATGTTGGGAGACAAATTCAGACCTTTTTACCGTGGTTTGATCAAAAGTTGATGGTTTCTGTTTCAGGCGAGAACTTTTGGCCCCAGCAAAACGAAAAGATACGAAAAGCAATAGTTATTGCAAATGCGGCAAGAAATTAGAGCAACTTTGGGGTTCCAGGTATTCATATCCAGTTACTTCAAAACTATCGGATATTGAACATGTAAAAAAATGAAGTCTGTGGGGGCAACGCGCTGCCAGAACCATCCCACACTACTTAACTTGTTCGGAACTTGTTTCACTTCAAGCAACTGAAAAAAAAACTATAAAAGTGTTCAAGACACCGGGATTGAGGGGTGTTTTGTGTCAAGGGTCTAATAATAATGTGTTTTTTATGTTTTTCGATGTTCTTACTGACTTCATTTCTGGGGGGCCTTGTGCTCACTTAAATTCAAAAACGTCACATGTAGACACGCACACATAGATGCATACGCATATGTATAATGTATATGCATATGCATGTATATATGCATATGTATATATACATATATAAATATATATGTGCATATGTAGACGTATATGTATACGTATACGTATGTAGATGTATACATATACTATATACGTATATATTATGTATATTTATTTTCAGGTATACCCATACGTATACGGATAGGATTTTTGTGCATGTAAATGTACATTTGCATATACAAAAAACTAATATACCTGTTTATCTCTTTATCTATTCACGTACGTTTGTTTGGTGTACTGATTTATTTATGTTCATACTTATACCTTACACCTGCCAAAAAATGAGAAACAAAAATGACAATGCATACACATCTGCATACTTGTGCACCTGCCCAATAGAAGATGCACAGACATTTATGGGCACACACCCCACATAAAAAGATCTACCTACATGCATACCAAACACACAATGTCACAGAACAAAGACATGGACAGGGATAGACATGGAACACGCATCGTTTCATGTCAATTCTTGTCTCTGCCGAGAGTCGTTTGTGATAGGATGAGTAGCCCGAGTATTGGAAGTCCAGGAGCTGCGAAACGCCAATCGGCACTATAACAGGTCTACCGATCGATTTTCAAACACCAAGATGGAAAGAACCTCATGCATAAACAAGTGGGTAAAACCCGTTCCTTCGTTTTGCAAAAAGAACATGGGCCATCGGAGAACATGCGGGCGAACCCTCTTTGGAAAAAATAACATGTCATCAATTCCGCACACACTTCATACCGTATCAACTTGAGGGCTAGGGTGCATGAAAAATATTTTTGTCGATAATGTAACTTTTAGAAATGGCCGGGGGAAACGGCCATAAAGGGCCGAAAATGGCAACGGCGATGTGAGAGAATCAATGATGAAGAACGACGATGGTTGTTCAGGAAGAACATTAAACAAATGAAGGGTCAGCAAAACCGATGAGACTCAAAATAGAAGTTTGGACGCGGGGTGAAAGTGACTGCGAACAACAAAATCAAAAAAATTGATGATGACCAATGACCATGCCAAAAACCGTGACAATAAGCGTGATTGTGAAGGCGCCGACGACGACGACGGCGGCGGCGGCGACGACGGCCGCGGCGGCGACGACCACGACGACGACTACGATGATGGCGAAGGCAATGACACTGATGATCATGAAGCTTTTCATAACGATGATCATGATGATCAACATACTCAGGATGATCATGAAGATCATGATGATGATTGCAATGGCATTGAAGAAGATGAACATGATGAGGACAAAACACAGTGTGGGCAATGATGATGGTGATGATAATGACGATGACGGTGATAATGGCGATGATGATGATGATGATGATGATGATGATGACGATGACGATGACGATGGCGATGACGATGATGATGATGATGATGATGGTGATGATGATAATGACGATGACGGTGATAATGGCGATGATGATGGTGATGATGATGATGATGATCATGATGATGGGGAGGGCGAAAGCAACAAAAACGAGGGCGAGGTGGAGCAGGAAGATGGTCAGACCACTTGAGGCGGAATCGTGGCAGGGAAAGTCCCACAACATCCCCCCAAACAAATAAAGCATGTTGCATGACACGTTCCTGAAAATCAATAAGGACTTATGTCCTGCCTCCTGGTTGGGGCTGCATACACGATTTCTTCCATTTAGCGACGTCAACCACGTTGCGACCTCAGGCATCATCAAGAATCGAAGAAGTATATCTGACACCACTCAGCACCACCATGATTCCAATTCATTGCGCTCGCAAGTAGGCAATCCTTTGCCAAGCAACCAACCAAATCGGAAGTGATGGTCTTGGGGTATTTGCATTCTTTCATTCTCTGTCGTTCTGTCCCTCAACTCTATCCTCTGCCTTCCGACAGAAACAGGTTTTGTGAGTTCTTTCCCCAGCTGCCAGGTGAGGGTCACTAGATTTTATGTCAACATCCAGCTCGTGTTCTTCCTTCGTCGTCCTTCTCCTTGTCGCCGAGTTGTCAAGATCATAGCCAACGTGATCGCCAGCTTCCCCGCCAGCACATCATCGCCTGCTTCATCGCTAGCTCGCTCGCCAGCCTCTTCTACGCAGCCACTGTGGGCCCTGCCAAAACCGAACACTATGCCAGGTTAAATGCCACATACGAAGTCAGAACAAGTCAGATAGAAGGTCAAATGAATTGAAATAGAATGTCAGTTAGTGGGGACCACCCGAAGAAAGTAATTCGAGGCCGATTGCTTTTGGACTTTGACTTGCGTCTGTGGCATCTACGCACGAAAGACTTGATGGGCACGTTGTGCCTCTGCAATGATAGACTTCGCTCTTTTCAACTCTCTAGGACTCCAAAGATCAAAATATCGTAAATCAAGCTTCTGTTCTCTCGCTTAACCAATCTTAACCATGAGACAAAAATGAAAGGAGTGACAAGCAATTAGGCAATTCCTCTGCTGCCGTTTGAATCGTCGTTACGTTGGCTTGGGCCTTGGCGAGCCCTTAGCAATCTTCTCAACTGATCTTTTCTTGTTTTCATAACGCCGCATTCTCAGTAGCACACAGCGGCTAAGAAGAATGGCCAAATCTTCTGCGCGGCCAGAGATGAGGAGAATGAAACCTGAAAGCTCTGATTGAATGAGTTCCAACAACATCTCCCATTGCTGTGAATGTGTGTCAGACCGTCAGACCACCATGAAGCAGCTGTTCCGGCGTGAACGATTCTTAGCTGCTCGCGAGGAAAACAGCCCCTGCAGACAGTTCAGTTGCACTGCGAATTAAATCTGCTTTTCCTTACTATTGCTTTTAGGCAAAGCCAAAGATGTAAAAGATGTGAAAACATGTTAAAGGATTTTAATTCCCCAAGCAGCGTGGCTACACTGAGGGCTTCTTACGGTAAGTGTTACGGCTCGGTGTTTAATCGAGGTGGTATCCGTCGCAGCCGGCATTTTCCCTGTATTTTTATGGCTCCCCTGAAATGTCCACGTGCATTTCGACCGCGCAGGCTCGCACAAAACGGTGTCCCCGGTCGAAGCGCACGACATTTTTCCTATAAATTTCTACGCAGAATTACTCTTCTGAAATGTCCATGTGCATTTCGACTGCGCAGGCTCGCACAAAAGGTCGAAGAGTACGGCATTTTCCCTATAAAATTCCACTCAAAATGGCTCTTGTGAGATTGCCCGTGCAACCCTCTCGTCACTTTGGGCCTGTCAGATCGCACTCACTGAGGCACGGCGCGAATTTTGACATTGCTCGTGCAACCCTCTCGGCACTTTGGGCCTGATCGCTCTCGCTGTGGCGCGGTGCTCATGTGGATACAAGGAAATCTTGCGCAAAGATCTTGACAAGGACGTCTCTTATAGAGCTTGCCCACAGATCTTGTACAGAGAGCTCTTAGAGAGATCTTGTACAGAGATCTTGCCAAGAGGTCTCTTACAAAGATCTTGCCAAAAGAGCTCTTATAGAGAGCTTGTACAGAGATCTCTTCAAGAGTCTTGCCAAGAGACCTCTTTTAGAGATCTTGTACGGGGATCTTGCCAGGCTGCCAGGACGCCTCTTATGGAAACCTTGTACAAAGACATTGCATAGAGATCTGTTGCAGAGATCTTGCCAAGAGGTCTCGTACATAAATCTTGCCAAGAGACATTTTTTAGAGAGCTTGCATATCTTGCCAAGAGATCTCTTGTAGAGATCTTTTTTCAGAGGTCTTGCCAAGAGACCTTTTATAGAGACCTGCACATATCTTGCCAAGAGGTCTCTTACAGAGATCTTGCCAGCAGAGCTCTTATAGAGATCTTGTACAGAGACCTGGTGCAGAGAGCAGAGGTCTTGCTCGGAGATCCTGTTTAGATAGCTTGAACAAAGATCCTACTTCGAGATCCTTACAAAGATCTTCTGTGGAGATCTCCTATAGGCACCTTGTACAGATAGCCTTACACAGGGATCTTGCACAGCAGCTGCTACAGCGAACCTCTCAAAAAGATCTTGCGCACGATCTTCTACAGAGATCTTCACAAAGGAACTTGCAGAATCTTACCTGGTACCTCTTCTTGCAGAGACCACCTTGAATGAACACCATGCTTTCACTACTAGGGTCGCTCTTGTCCTGCTAGCTTGCAGCCACTGATGCTTTTAGGTCCTTTCCACCTCTCCCCTTAGAATCCTAACTACACACTGTTTGGGGTCTCTTGCTGTGACAATAAGATCAATAATACATAATAAAGATGGTTGGTTTTGAGGAAAAGTGTCCACACAGCTCCCCGGGCCTGCCGCAAGTCTCTGGTCAACCTGCCAAGCTGGCGGCTCAGGGGCTTGGCAGCGCTTGAAAGCCAGCGCCACTCCGAAACGACTGTGCTTCTGCATCCTGCATCCTTGATGCATTCTTGATCTTCTCTTATTTCCGTCTATTTTGGTGATAAGCTGGTTCTATGCTTTGGTTTCTGGTGTTTTACTGG
The DNA here is from genome assembly GCA_947184155.2 of Cladocopium goreaui. Taxonomy (NCBI): domain Eukaryota; class Dinophyceae; order Suessiales; family Symbiodiniaceae; genus Cladocopium; species Cladocopium goreaui. Next base: position 196,707 of record CAMXCT020006601.1, read on the forward strand.
TTGCGACTTGGGGCTTACAATTTGGTCACCGCTCCGGCCACGCATGCCGCGCATGCCTCCTCATTTTGTCTGATGGTTTGCCGTTTCCTCCCGTTTCAAGGCCTGAACTAAAATAGCAAACATCCCCACGGCAGTGAGGACGGCGCAGGTCCATCCCAACTGGCAGGTGCCCAAGTCAATGAACATAGCTGTTGGAGATACTTGGATGGATTAGAGATCATTAGAGATAATGCTGGCAACAGGAGAACGAAACTTCTGCGGATGAACACGGGTCTCGCCAAGCAATTTCCTCTAGAATGATTTAGAACGACTTGTCCGTGTCTGATTGCGTCTCCCTCTGGACAGCAACAGCGCAGATTCAAGCCACATGAGGTTGCATGGAGCCACCAAGCGCGAAGAGCAATAATGGAATGGACGCCTTGGTAGAAGTCTTTCAGGAAACGACAGGAAAGCAAGAGGAATGACAGATGAATGAAAGGTCTATCCTCTGAAGTGACACCGCTTCTTCACATCTAGGAGACCTTGTCAGTCAGCTCCATCCCTCTGCTTGAGGCTACCACCACCCAAGCGAATCCTCAGGTATGCTTGAAGCTGCAACGACATGTTTCCCTCCCTCTTTGGGTTTTAGGTTGCTTATAGCCACCTTAGCCCAAAAGGCGCTCCCTTAGCCCAAAAGGCGCCCATAGTTGGCAGCACGAGCGGGGAAGAGCCATTCAGAGAATCAACTGTTTCAGAGACCTTTGGTGATTGCGTGCAATGCACCTACAGCAATTATGATCGGCGCACAAGTCGTGTGATTCCCTCCTGCATTCACTGACTGGCACTGGATCTTGCCCACATGTATGTAATCCTGATATGAACAGTTCATCGGATACTGAAAAAATGGGAAGCAGACCGGCACAGCCCCACTCAATCAATACAGGCTGACGGCCGAGCGCGAAGTCCGCCAGATTTTCGCAAACAATAGCGGTACATAGTCAATAGCAACTATTGCTTGGTGTTGGCTAGCCAACATGGCAAACCGCCTCCACCTTGCCCAGAGCTGCCAATGGACTAAATGAAGACAGAAAACGAAAACTGTATATCTCGACGGCACTTGGGGCATCTGCCGCTGTTCCGGTCGAACTCATCCCAGCACGATGAGCACACACAAACATGGCCACAAGGAACAAAAGCTCGGGATGGCTTCGCATCCCGACATATCACGCACTGAGCCGAAGTTTCAACCTCATTCAAGGCCTTCAACTCCAGCTTCAAACGAGCTGCCTCCTGCAGCAATGTTTCATTCACTGCCAGCTGCTCGCTGATCAAATGGTGCGAGTTCTGTTCCACCACCTTTGCTGCCTCGAGCTTGTGTTCGGCCTCGCAGGGGACCAACCCAACCAATCCAACGAATCCAACCTTGACCACAGCTGGCATTGGCGTTGCCCAGTGGTAAGGGAGAAAAACATGAACCATCGAACAATATTGAACAAACGGATCAAGCCGCTTTAAAAGGTTTTGCAGGTGGCCTCCTGCTTTGAGCGCTGTTCCTCACGCAGGCGCTCCTGAAGATCCTCAGTCATCTGCTCCAGCTCGACCGTCTTATGTTGCATCGAACGAACCTGTCGCGCGGGCCATGTGAAACAAACTCAAGCGCCTAGTGGCCTAGCAACTCATAAGCAAGTTGTCCGGAGGTCATGAGCAACCGAAAAACACTGCACCATGATAAAGTCAATCTGTTGCATCTGTTTGGCCATGCAGTGCAGTGAAGGAGTGGATATAAGGGTGTAGAATAGTTTTTGTTTTTTTTTGCCTCAGGTTTTGGATTGTTTTTTGGCTTTCTTTTCCAGCAACATTTGGGTTGTATTTGCAACAATTTGGAACTAGAACCCATTTTGCATGGTATTTGCTACATTTTGGCCATGTTTGCCTTCCATTTTGCACGGTAGTTGTCATATTTTGGCATTTCAACCTCTGATTTGCATGGTATTTGCTAAATGTTGGTGCTTCAAACGTTCATGTTTGTCTCTTGAGGGTTCTTTAGGCTTTCATTTAGGGTTTCAGTTTGGGTTTCATTTAGGGTCTCATTTCAGGTTTCTTTAGAGTTTCATTTGGGATTTTTTTCCGGTTTCATGTAGGGTCTCTTATCGGGATTTCTTATCAGGAGTTCAAAACGTTCAAATGGGTTTCTTTAGGGCTTCTTTAGGGTTCCTTTAGGGTTTCATTTAGCGTGTCATTTAGGGTTTCTTCAGGGTTTCTTTAGGGTTTCATTTAGGGGTTCCTCAGGATTTCTTTAGGGTTTCAATTTAGGGTTTCATTCAGGGTTTCAATTTAGGGTTTCATTCAGGGTTTCAATTTAGGGCTTCATTTGGGGTTTCATTTAGGGTTTTATTTAGGGTTTCTTTAGGGTTTCATGTAGGGTTTCTTTACGGTTTCATGTAGGGTTTCATTTACTGTAGGGTTTCTTTAGGGTTTCATGTAGGGTTTCTTTACGGTTTCATGTAGGGTTTCATTTAGGGTTTCTTTACGGTTTCATGTAGGGTTTCATTTAGGGTGTCATTTCGTTTAGGGTTTCATTTAAGGCTTCATTTAGCGTTTCTTTAGGGTTTCAGTTTGGGTTTCATGTAGGGTCTCATTTAAGGTTTCTTTGGGGTTTCAATTTATAATTTAGGGTTTCATTCAGGAGTTCATTTAAGCTTTCGTTGGGGTTTCATTCCAGCGTTTCTTATCAGAATTTCTTTTCAATCTTTTCACGATTTCTAAAACGTTCAAGTGGGTTCCTTTAGGGTTCCTTTAGGGTTTCATTTAGCGTGTCATTTAGGGTTTCTTCAGGGTTTCTTTAGGGTTTCATTTAGGGGTTCTTCAGGATTTCTTTAGGGTTTCATTTAGGGTTTCAATTTAGGGTTTCATTCAGGGTTTCAATTTAGGGTTTCATTCAGGGTTTCAATTTAGGGTGTCATTTACGGTTGCTTTAGGATGTCAATTTAGGGTTTGAGCTAAAGTGTCAGTTAAAGTTTCATTTATTTTTTTTCAGAGTGTTGTTTAGGGCCTAGGGTTTCTTTGGGATGTCATTTAGGGTGTCATTTAAAGTTTCTTTAGGGATTCATTTATGGTTTCTTTAGAGTTCATTTAAGTTTTCATGTCGGGTTTCTTGTCAGGATTTCTTTCATTTAGGATACGAACAGAACAGAATAAAGCAACAGAAAATAAAAAACATAGAGACTGTAAAGACAGGAAACAAAGAAGCAAAGGAGCAGGAAGTAGAGCAGCAAAAACACATGACTGAAGAAAAGAAAAAGTAGAATAGTAGAAGTAGAAAAGCACAGAAGTACAAAAGTAGAGAAGCAGGGAAAACAGAGAAGCAGAACAGCAAAGAAGAAGGAAAAGCAAAAAGCAGAGAAGCAGAGAAGCAGGAAAAGCAGAGAAACAGGAAAAGCTGAGAAGCAGGAAAGCAGAGAAGCAGGATAAGCAGAGAAGCAGAAAAGCAGAAAATCAGAGAAACAGGAAAGCATAGAACCAGGAACCCACAAAAAAATCCAAAAACCTGCCGCGAAAAAAAAAAAAAAACAAATAAATAGCCCTCCTCAATATAATATGAAGGAATAACCTGTGCAACCTGTGCAATGCCCGAACAAAACAACGCTGAAATGCAGCCATCATCAAGTTCAAGAGCCTCCCGTGCAGACGTAGCAAAGTCGAAGGCCTTCAGAATCCAGGTTTGCAATGATGGGCCCGCAAGATTGCATGGAGAAAGAATGTGCAAGACTTCAACTGGCCTCGAAATGCTCATTCCACTCAGATAGGAATTCGTGTTCGGAGCAGTTCTTGTTGGAGGAAAAGTTGCATGTGGCCGGGCATTGGCACTTCAACTGGAATGGTTTGTTCTTAAACCTTTCCGCGTGCATCTGCAGGAAGGTCTGGCGA